>VRMD01000180.1:0-36319 GCA_009872375.1 Sminthurides bifidus
AATTGCAAGTTGCCGGCATCTGCTTTTTTCTCACATCGGTCGTTTGCTTCCCTCTTTGAAGCGTAGTGGAAAAGCCCGAAAGAATAAAAGTAATTTGCAAAAATATACGACAAATCTAACAGTCACGTTAGTAGACAAGACTGGTGTAGTTTCAGCAAGTAGGCAATTTCACGTTCCAAAAAGTTTGGGTCAATTGTATCTCCTAAACAGAAAGCGCCGAGATTACTGGAAATGTTCTTAACTTCAGCTGCAAATACTGGTCGGTTATTAGTTTACCACCAGATTTCCGTCAAGCCATGAAAAGCCTCATCAAGTGATTAAAAGGATTGCTGTAATTATAATGCAGTATGCAATGGCTTCACTGAAGTTGAAACTTTGGAGGCTTTGCAAAACCTTGATGTTTTTTATAGAATTATTTTTTCTCTTTAGTTGATGGTAATCAGCTAATTCTTCCATTTTCTCACGCATTATAGCCTAAAAAGGTGCATTTAGCTGCAAACAAGGTCCACTTTTCCCAGCCCAGTTATACTTAATGTAGTTCAGGTAAGTTTAATTCCTCCACCGTGCTTCTAATGGATGAATTATTCACATTCATGCCGGTATTCCGAAGAAAAAACGGCACGTGTTGTATCACTGAACGGAAAAGCAGTTTTAACTAATGTATTCATCTCGCAAAAACTAGTTTTCAGAGGAAGCTTGGCATAACGTAACGGGCTATCAGACGGTTGCAGAAACTCTTAAAACAGCTCTTGTTCCCGTTCAATTTTAATCCAAGTTTCCATACTACTCAACCATGATGTTGATGTTGCCGGTACTGGTGGAAATCGTTTTCGCGACCATTCCATCTATGTGGGCTTCCTTCAGCCTCACAGTCCAATTATAAACTGGTCTAATCAGGATTAGTAGTGTGAACTGGAGGGAAGAGGTATTCGCGAAAGCGTTGTGGCAAGTTTTTTTCCCAGATCAATTTTTTATTTCCCTGGACTCCTTGATTCTGATTCTTTGGTGGCTAACAACGCTGGAAGCGATCTCTGTTGCACCTGAGCACAACCAGATCCTACGGCTGGGTGCCTTTACCTGCATGAAAACGATTATTATTGGGGCATTATGAGAAAGCGTTCACCCTTTCGAAGAGTTGCCGTAAGTCATTAGGCTAACATAATCCCATTGAGTACTACTGACGCGATGAGTTGGCTGTGGTCATTGAGTATGTCCTTGGCGGCTCGTGTCAAATATCCTTATGCATATGACAGGACTTCCTACGCAATCTGTGGAACATTCGGGTAGTCGGGTATATTGTCGGGTAGCAGCACCCAGGTGTGCAGTTTAACTGATGACAGCATCACTGCAAGGATTGCATAAGCGCTAACAGCTCAATCTGGACAAGTTGTGCCAACCATGTGCCAGTGCCGAAAACTGAAGCGGACGACCGAAGCCGGACGGTAAAATTTTATAGGGTTAAACTGAGAGAAACGGGAAAAATATAGTAACTAGGACCAGGAGAGATTTTGTCTGCTGTGATCTTGTCGGGTTTTGGTGCATATTGTGGGAGAATTGATTCAAGCGGTGGTGTTTATTGTGAAGATCCAGTCTCGACTTTGCGTATTTGTCTTCATTCAGTCCTATGAAGCATTGGGAAAGATTGGAGAGACGGGATAGGGCAATGCATTTTCCGAAGAAGAGCTGCAATACATGGATTCTGACTGAATCTGTGTGAAGGGAATTCCGGAATTATCCTCATCTTTACGCTATACATAAACAACAAAAAGAAAAAAAGAGTCGCGAGCTCGAGTCGGGAATATAACGAGAAGAATAAAATTTAACGCTGCCGTGTCGCCGCATCTCTTCCCATTAAAAGCGTCGTTTTAAATTAATGTTAGGTTAATTAAAGTGAATCTTTTAACGGCGATTTAATTGTTCAAGTACAGAGGGAGAAATGGCAGAACAGTGACGAATATGAACAAACTTGGAGCGATTGATCTGTGAAATTAACAATTGCATATAATATTGACATATTCGCAACAGTTCGTGTAGATGCATTGCTCTTGAAGGAGTTAAGCCCATGAAGTTTGCGAATCCTTCGTTGTGCAACTTTCAGTATTGGTGACAAACACAGTGACCGAGGAACAGTGACAATACTGGAATACTTGCTTTTTGCCATTAAAGCACAACTTATTTACTAAGTTTTGAACGTCGTGGGACGTTTAAGGCGAAAATACGAATATTTCAAAAGAATAAGTTCTCAGTCGAAGCGAACAAGCCGGTAAAGGATTGAATGCGTTGTTGGAACTGACAGCCCGGTTAGCCAGTTTTGAGGTAATGGCTCATAGCAATTGAGGTGGGTGTGTTACGAATTTTTATTGAAGTTTATTCATTGAAGGGATAATGCATTAGCTTTTAGCGTTCATGTCTGAAGAATGAGTTCTTGGTGAGTACTAATGGGGCAACTCCTGGGTGGTCAAAGCTCGTGTCAAATGACATATTTTGGTAAGGCGTAGCATCCGCTAGTACTTACAGACTATTACTGTGAAGACATTTAGTTGCTTCATCACCCTCAGGAAAGCTGCAAGTTAATAATCAAGACATGAAGTTAATCAATGCCAACTTGAGTTAAAAAATTAAATCAGGATGATCACGATGATGACAGGGCTTGAGCAAGCGGAGCCTGTGAAAAACTTGACAGGATAGATTCAGAGCTTGTGGAGTGGAGCATTGATCTGATGATTGAGATAGTGTCGTGAGCGAATTGAAATACGGAGGAAAGTTCGAAAGGAGCTAGAGCACACATGACCTGTGCAGCTTGAGTGTTTGGATGTGAAAAGAAAAGATTGAATAGTAAAAGTAATTCTTATTTACTATTTGAGTTGTTAATGAGTGGATTTTGAGATCTTAGTGAAAGTAAAATGAAGTAAGGGTTCAGATAACCTTTGTCGTGATAAAATATAAAATCATGTCGCTAGTGCGATTCAATTTTGAGTTGTATTTACAATTACAATTTCGTTTGTTCTTTTTACAGGATGTCGTACTGAAGCCCAAACGAGAGTCCTGCTTAACTTGCTGAGTGAGCTAGAAAAATGTTGATCCTGCGATTCTGCAACTCGCACTCATGTAGAAAAGAAGAGGACTGAAGTATTTATTCCGATTGTCAGAGCGTCTTAAGCGGAAGAGATCTTGTTGAAGTTAATCAGCAGTGGATCAAGCAGTGATTGATCGAAAAAACACTGATAATCTTAGCAGTGGTATTGAACTCACGGCATCACAATGAGTCTTAAAGTTCAGCTAGAGCACTTAGAACAAAAAGTTGCGGTTTTGACGGAAAGGGTGAATCAGGGTGACGAGTGGAAGAGGCATTTGGAGAATTGGTTAGTCAGTAATTTAGGTGAGTTAAATGTTCCGATCTTTTAAACAATACATTTTAATTGCTGTACATTGAAGTTACAACGCCTGGGCGGACCAGAGGAACTGTAATGTAATTTTGCACACTTGCTTTCAGGATTGAACATTCCCCCACAGTTGTCGCTATGTAAAGATACTTCCAAGGCCAATACAAATCACGAAGTTAATGATTCGTCATCGAAGGAAAATGAAGATTCCCATTTTGGATCCGCGGTTAAGTTCAGGGCAAAGCGAACTTACGCGCAGGATAGCAAGAAGAGTGGAGGGAATGCTGAAGGAAAGACGTATCCCAAGAAAAAACGGATAACGGCAGTTGCCACCGCAGGTGCGGGAGAAAACCATAAGCAAGTAGTGATTGACCCTAATAGCCATATTGTCGCCAGTGGGGCTTCGGGAAATAACCATGATAGGGCTGGCAACGGCGGTGGGACAAATCATGAGGTTGATATTGGACCTGGAGGTCATAATTACATTGTTACGTCGGCTGAGGTGGTTCAAAGCCCTGACAACGAAATAATTATTGAAAATGTCAATGTCAAGTACGAAAGTGCAGATATGGTTGAAGAGCAGGAACAGCCAGAACCTATGGAAATCAATGCTGTGGATGGTGTCACTACGGAAACAATTATTACTAGCTCTGGTGCTGACCATCATGGTGGACAGGAAGAAACTAGATACCGTATACAAGAAGAAAACAACGTGCTACACATTATCAAGATCGAGGGCACCGATGGTCTAGCCGTAGATGGTGAACAGGCTGTTATAAATTACGGTAGTGCTCTGCCTATCGTGCACCTAACTGGTGTGGATGGAACCTCTCAGTTACCTGGAAACCTAGCAGTATTTTCTGGACCTTTGGGTATGTTGCTATTTATGCGATTCTAACGTTCCAAATGCTTACGGATCAAGCTCTAGAGTTACATAACTGTGATTTTCTAATTAGGCGAAGAGACAGCCATTGGATTTTTAAATCCGGATGGATCCGTGACTCCGTGTAGGCCCAACGTCATAATAAGCACCAATTCAGGAATACCTGTAGGCAGCACAATACAGCACCATGAAGTGGTTGCGTCTCCCGCACCTTCAACACCTGAAACTAAAACTCCCGAAGACCCCATTGATCCCAAAGGAACTTTTGGTAAGTTTAAGTGTTCACGAGCTAAACAAATTTTCGAATAATGATATTTATTCTGTGTAAATTTCATCCAACGCTGTTTGTTCATTTTCTAGTGTGTAATATCTGCGGGAACTCCTTCCAAGGATTATATTTGTTCCGGCAACACGAAAAAAAGAGTGAATGCAGAAGGATGGCAAAGTTAGCGAAGAACAAAAAACCCGAAGGTGCGTTACCTTCAACTTTTCCTAAGTTGATAGACTCAGTACCACCCTCTTCAGTAATACCCTCAACGAAAACAGTGTTACCCCCTCCCGTCAATCCAAATACGTTGAAGTTTAAGTGTAGTATGTGTGGATCGTGTTATGCGTCTGAAGCTTACCTACGGTTTCACATGTCAAAAGTGCATAATGTGGGAAAGAACTCAAGCTAATGTCGCTTTCCTTGAATCTCAAAGAACTTCGTTACAAATTTTTAAATTTTTGGAGACACTCACCTGCTCCCCTACCACCAGTAATCCCGTAAGTGTTTTTAGCTTTATTTTCAGCACTGCAGGCATCCTCCACGTCCACCATTACATACTACATTACAATTATATAGTGAATTTTTGTAAATCATTGTAAAGTAGTTTAGTCATGAAATGTTTCTTAGATATGTATTTATTCTGAAGGTAGACTAAGTAATCAGTAATACTCGGCTTGGCATATTGGTTTGTGTTTTTAAGTTGGCAACAAACAACGGCTTAGTCTTAACTTCGAGGTTATTACGACGCAATTGCTAAGCTTTATTTGAAAGTAGGTAGAATTAGGTCCGATAGGTTTTTATAATCGTGCTTATTTATTGTAAGTGCATCGTTACTATTATTCTTACCAGAACGTTCCTGTCACGTTGAATGAGGGAAATATCAGAAAATGGTGTTGTGTTACATATACTGGGCATTAATTTTTGTGTGAGAATTATGTCGATGGAGGGAGCTAGTGTGTATCAAATCTACCAGAATTATTTGTAATTAGTTGTTTTAAGAAGTCTGATAGATGGTTGTTAACCTGCTTGGAATGTTTCAGTGACTGTATTGTATATACATAGAATTTAGATATTAATAACATTATTACACATGTAACAAATACGCAACTTCTATCCCACACATTCTTTGACTTTAACTTCCAATGTATTGAGAATGGTAACGTAGACTATCCTGTCGTCACAGTGGATCTAGGGCATGGGCCAGTTAGTAGGTGAAGTTCACGTAAAATAAATGATATTATTTTTACATATAAAAGATAGGTATGAATGAACCCTGTTACAGTTTGCGCACCGCATCCACCGGTCTGATTTCTTGTGGTACAACTAGACGGTATGCCAAGGACGCAGCTTTTGGCAGTCCAAAGTGCAAAATGTTTCATCGTAGCATATCATGATAAACCCCTCCAAAAATTTGTTATGTTGTCTTAGATGAGAAATACCCTAAACTCGGTTCATTGCCAAGCACTCTCCTACGGCGTGAAATCCTTATTGCTCCTAAACTTCCTGTATCAAAGCTTATCTCTTCTCTTGGGATGTTGCGAAAGGCGGTTGCAAAATCTTTGCATGTTTGACTCCTTCATGCATCCCATCAGCTACAACGACCTTGCCCGACAGATGCACGCGTGCCAATCAAGCCATAATCGTTTCAGCAAGACATGTCTTAGTATTAGGTAGAGTTGAGGCGAACAGGCAAACACGACTTGCAGTTGATACTTGGCATTTCTGTTGCTAGTTAGTTACGAATAAAAACATAGCAACTGGCAAGCTACTGAGAGTCTGATTTGTACAAACAACACATTACGCTGCAATAGTTAATATTTATCAGTTAGGTTAGGATAATAGACATCGTCTAGTATCAAAATTTTCCGGAGCCTTAATATTCATTCTGATTGTCAGTTTAGCGCAGGTGCACGTGCTGAGTAATTAACTTCCTTCTGATAGTCTTAAGCGAGCAACACCTAGGAATATTCATATGGGCACAAGTTTGAGTACCCTACGGCGTGGCTCTTCACTGGCTAATTTTTTGCAACATTGTCAGCTCGTTTCTCGACTTGCCATTTAGCACAACCAGCAGCGAACAATTTTCGCTTTGCTTAATGTAGTGTCCGAACCAGTTGCGCAAACTTAATCAGGTATTGCTATTGCTGTGATTCCTACTGATTGCACCAAGCCTGTAAATACTGTTGAAAACTTTGACAAGGAGTATTGACACGTGAAGAAGAGGCCAGCTTCTAATACTTGAAGACTTTTGACACCTTATAATGTTGACTAAGGACAAGGACGCTAAACTTGAAGTGATCGTGACGTGTTCATCAGGAGCATAGCGTATTCCCTATTGAGTTGTCCACAGTCCTTGTTCCATCTTTCCTTTGAGTTGATCAATTTGTGGCTGGTCAGCATATCTTCAAAAGGCTGATGGAGGATAATAAAACAGTGGATTGGGAGGAAATCAATGTTTCAGAAGAAGCTGAAAATGGAGCGCCGAAGAAACCTAACTTTTCACAAGTAAGCCCTGTACTCTTGTGCTTCCTTTTTGGGAATGCTTCACGAATTTGAAATTATTCTTTGCATCCCATGTGAATAGGTTTTTGCTGCTGTGGCAGTTTGCTATTTCTGCATCATTGGAGGAAACTTACAAGGTTACACGTCTTCAGCCATCCCATCAATGAAGCAAAGTTTGGCAACGACACTGGACCAAAATATTGTATTGTACAATGACAGTGTTGGGGATGAAACAATGGCACAGGTCGTCAGGACAAATAAACTAGTGAAAGGGAATCTTTTACAACATTACTTGGGTCATGGACCTGGGTTCCAGAATCTTAGTAATGTGGAGGCATCATGGATAAGTAAGTTTCCTTTCAGTATATTAGCAACTCAAACAGACTCCTTCAGCTTTAGCATTATTACACGATTCTATGTCGCTGTTATTCGTCAATTCTACATTTCTTTACGTTTTACAGGCGGTTTATCTCCACTGGGCGCTTTTGTTGGAAGCATAGTGGCCCCTTTACCGCTCAACCGATTGGGACCACGAGGTGCGGTCATATCATATGCCGGCCCAACGTTTCTGATCTCGTGGCTGTTAACAGCCTTTGCACCAAGTCTGACCCTAATATACCTTGGGCGTTTTATAGGTGAGTGACAAGTCCTTAAAAATAACATAACTTAGAGTACGTAAGGTCAAACAACGGTTGTATTTTGAAATACTGTTTCCACTATCGGCAGGAGGAACAGCGATTGGCGTCAGCACATCATGTGCTCCAGTGTACATAATCGATACGGCTCCAATTAACCTCAGAGGACCACTTGGAACTTTGCCACAGGTTGGCCTCCATTGTTCTTTTGCCAACTGTTTCAGAAATCCTCTAAATTTTTCATAATGAAGATCCTTTAAATGTTATTATTTATTGGCAGTGCTTCTTTGTTGTGGGCATACTAATCAGCTTCGTGATCGGCGCATTTTTGGAATGGAGAGAAACCGCGTTGGTATGTGCCACATTGACGATTCCCGGAATATTTCTGCTCTTGCTTATCCCTGAGTCACCAAAATGGCTCCTTTGCAAACGAAGAGTCAAGCAAGCTGAGAAATCATACTTCAGACTGAATGGCTACACTTTAAAATCAGTGTCGGAATTCTTCCTCATCAAGCAGGACTACGTACCCTTAGCAGACAACAGGAAGGAAGTCGATCTCAATGAAAACCAAGACAAATTAGTCTTATCCATTGACAAAACCAAAAAGTCTAAAATCAGCCTCGGAAGCCGGGGCAACGCCGACACATTGACTTCGAAGAACCGTCAGTCAACCCTCAGTTTCCTGTTTCATGAACCTGGAGTTCTAAAAGCTACTTGTGTGGTGTTTGGTTTAATGACCTTTCAGCAAGTGACTGGAATCAATGGCGTAAACTTTTACACGGTAACGATCTTCAACGACGCCTTGGGCTCCGACGTGGCCGTCATTAATGGACATTTATCCTCCGTTGTAGTGGCCGGTACTCTAGTGCTGGCAACATGGTCTAGTGTGTACTTGATTGAAAAGTTGGGACGGAAGGTACTCCTCCTATCATCTATGCTGTTCATGGCCTTGGGAGCCATTTCCATTGGATCTTTTTTCTACATCAAGGAAAATCACCAGCACCTCGTTTCGTCCATAGTGTGGTTGCCTCTGATTTCGCTAGTCGTGTTTGTGGTTGCCTTCTCTATCGGCTATGGCCCTGTTTGCTGGATTATCGGTGCTGAGATACTGCACCCGAAGATACGAGCTACACTCAACCCTGTTGCAGTCGGCTTCAACTGGTTCTTTGTCTTTGCTATTGCCAAAACGTATCCAGATCTTGTTGACTTAGTTGGAGCTTCCGGCACATTTTGGCTATACGGTGGATTAGCTCTTGTGGGACTTGTTTTCACGTATGTGTGTGTACCAGAAACAAAAGGGAAAAGTGAACAGCAAATACAACTTTGGTTTCGTAAGCCACGCAATGGGAGATAAGGATAGTCGTGGAAAAAAATGAAACCTAGATTTTATGTAATGTAATCCAACCGCACAACTAACATGCTATAGGAGAGAAGAAGCTAACGGTGACCGCTTTCGGCCCATTCTACCTTAATTGAATTTCTTTGTTCTTGTGGCGTAGTTAGCAAACTGAAATCCAGCATCCCACTAGCCAGCTTGTAATGTTTATGTACGTAAGAATCGCTTTTTACAGCAATGACTGTTTTATACAGTTGGAAAACCAGTTTTGAAGCCATGGAAAGCACATTAGATGAGTTACAGATATAGCTTTTGGAGTAACGCCATGCAAATCTTCGAGCCATCCCCCTATTGTCACCTTTATAAAAGTAGGCGGATATGGATCGAACCTGTCGCAGAACGCTGCGAATAGAAGTAGATGTGCGACAAGACGACATATTTGTTAGTAGGTTTCGTAACTTATTTGTGGCCAGATGACGGTGTAAGATTATGCAATACGAAAAGAAATGAATAAACTTCGCTGCTGTCTTCCAGAACGCTGGAACACAGATGCAGTGCAACCTCGAAGATTGCGTTTTAATGTGCTACTTTGTCCGAGATTTGTCCTAATGCTAACTTATTAAGTGTCTTAATGTACGCCAGGTGGAAGGACCGACTCTCTGTTACAGCAACAGTAAAACCTTTTATAACACCTGAGAGAGTAAAACTTCATCTTCATCTCCGAATCTTGGATCGAATTCCAAGACTCGCTCAAGAAACTTTTTATGCTGTCGTTGTTAGGGGTGGAGTTGTTGTCTTCGTGAGGGAGGATTCGTGTCAATCTCCAAGTGAAAATTCACGTGAGAGCTTTACTTACATACAGACGAAATGCGAATCTCTCATAGTTCCCTGGACTCAAGATCGCAAGATGGATGCATATGTTTCAAGCGGAGAGGGGATGATAGAACTATTGCCTCCAGCGCATTGCATTGTGTCTGTGCTTCGTGAGTCTCGAGCTCACCTGTAGAAGGCAAAAAAATCTGTACCCAAGCACGACAACGATCGGACCCAGTAACGTAGGTAGCAACTCTCTTGCAGTTTGAAGTTGAAGGTCTTCCGCTAATGGATTTACAGCTCAAGACATGGAACTGAAGTCGGGTTGAGGAAAAGGCTGCTGCCTGAGCGTCTTGTGTTTGTGTCCCGTGTGAGTCGCGATTTTTGAAATCATGTAACCGGAAAGGGAGTTCGTATTCACCAAGCATAAAGCGGGCTTTAAGTGGTATTGTTGAAAGGCATAGTGTCATTGTTTTAGTATGTGATAATTGTCCAATCCAGCACCGTTTCAACAATGGGGAATCCGGAATCAAATTTGCAGTGGTTTCACAAGCTCGCCTATGGCGTTGGCCATGTGCACAATGAGCTTTTCGGTGCCATGTGGTTTTCGTATTTACTTCTGTTTCTCCAGTATGTCATGCAGGTAAGAGTGACCCAGGTTCCTGGCGGACCTTTTCTATAAGTAATGCTTCAATCCAACAATCATATAAATAATCTAATGTGAAATGATTGATCCAAAATCTATGAGCCATTGACACCATGAATTACTGGAGCGTGGACGGGAATGCATCTTCCTAAACAAAACTAAGATCTCACATATTATGAGGTTCGTCTCCTTTTTCTATGATCGCAGGTTCCTGAGGGAATAGCAGGAGTCGTATTTATGATAGGCCAGTTTTGTGATGGAATCCTCACACCTCTTATCGCCCATGAAACGGACCGGTTTTTCTGGCATCGTTACGGAAAGCGGAAGACGATGCACTTGATTGGCACCATAGTCGTTTCATTAGCCTTTCCTCTAGTTTTTACCCGCTGCTATGGATGTGAAGATGCGCCATTGTGGCTTCTAATGATGTATTTTATCCCCCTTGTGTGCCTCTTTCAATTCGGTTACGCAACTGTTCAAGTCAGTCATCTCAGTCTTATTCCAGAAATGACGTCAGATAACCGAGAAAGGGATGAACTGAATATCATCAGGTAGGATGACAAAATCTATGCTCTCATACAAGGCGACTAAGAATTTGCGAATGCTACATGGGGACCCTTTTCGCTTTAAGGCAGTTCTATGCTTATGAATGCCAAAATACGCTTCCTTTCCAGGTACGCCTTCAACGTTTTAACAGATACCATGGTATATGTGATAGCCTACTTGGTTTTGGCTGCCGTCAACAATAGCGCTGAAATCGGAACACCGCTTGGACCGGATGAGGCCTACGTTTTTCGAGTAAGCCTTTACATGAAGCAAACTCTTTTCCAGTTCTAACGGACTGACATTTGATCTGATTCTTCCGCGTGATCTGAGAATCGGACTTGTTCTTTGTAGTTCATAAGAGTCAAAATTCCTGGTGGTGTTGGTAGTAATCCAACGTAACTTTTGACAGCAACGCCTTTTATTGATACGGTGCTTTTTTGCTGCTAATTCGCAGGACATCGCGTTTATATTGGTGGGTATAGGAATCGTGTTCAGTATAATATTTCACGTGTGCACACCAGAGAAAATCCAAGCTCCGCAAGTTTCTCACGAGTCCACCGTGAATTCTATGATGTGGAAGGACTGGTTCAAGTGTGGGCATTTCTACAAGGTGACCGATCTCAATATACCTTACAATCACTAACCCAGTCTTTTCGTAAGCTGATCTCATAGTTGCGAATTGGCTAGACTAGCTCTGCTCTGCCATGCTGCTTTTATTACACAACGACAAAGTTGTTTCGCTAGATGTGGAAAACAAAGGAGTCGTCTGTCAGCACGGTTTGAATTGATGGAGAAAGAGGCGTAATGGTGCTATGTGACTGTGACATGACGTAACGCTTTGCAACTGGCTAACAGGTTTCCATCATATATGCCGTGTCCAGGGTAATCACAAACCTGCTCCAGGTGTACATCCCTCTGTACCTGCAAGAGGGAACCAAGGCTCCACAGGAGTATTTGGCCATCATCCCTCTCGTGATCAACATGAGCGGCTTCATAATGTCACTCTTAGTCAAGCCGGTTATTAAGGTGGTCAGTAAAAAGGTTGGTTGTTTTATGGCTCAGCCTACTTCTTCCATTTCAGAAAGCATGAGTTCACACCTGGATTGATTGAAAATGTCCAGTCAATCGAGCATGAATGATGGCAAGGGCAACGAGTTTTAATAATGGGACACTTGATATTTCAGTCCATGTTTCTATGCGCCTCAGCAATCACTATAATGAGCTGCATATGGTTTGCTTCTGATAGCAATGACAGTATTCGTGCTGGAAACTTGTATGTCATTGCGGTCTTGGGTGGAGCAGGGGGCAGCACAATGCTGGTGCTGGGTTTGAGTTTCACAGCGGACCTCATTGGAGACAATACGGTAATTAAACATCAAGACCATGTACCTGTAGGCCACAAAGACTTGTTTTTAAATGTCTTAGTTTTGGGAAAACAGCAAGTTAGAGTTATCATTATGGGTCATTATAACAGGCGTCCGGCGGATTCGTGTACGGTTGCATGGCAGTAACCGACAAGCTGTTCAATGGACTGACCATATTATTCTGTCAAATGGGCAAAGAGTGGTAAGTTAAAGTATAAGGGCAAGCTGATACCAAGTTAATGATTCGGTTTTCGGTTTGCTCAAAGTACTGATTAGCCAAACTTAATGGATTTTATTACCATGCCAATGTGCTTGTGTCTAACCCCCGGCTTATAATTTTTTTTTCCAGGTTTTGCGCCGAGTGCAACTTTTACTATAAGAATGTTTTATGCTATGGAGTCGGTGCTTTCGTTCTGGTGAACACAATCACCATGTTCCTGTTGCCTTCGTCGGATTTCTCTCCCAAGAAATCCTCTTTTTGTGAGTGGATCTTGAATACACAGTTCTTGCAGAGAGTTGAAAAACTTGCAGATTAATGAATCTTCCTGATGAATTCTGAAAGATTTTGAATCTTCCTGATCGTTACGTTATTTGCAGTAAACTTAACATCGGATGATGAAGATGACGCCTTGCTGGAAAAAGGTGGTTCGGATGCCAAGAGCAAGTACGGAGCTGTCAGGACGGGTTTCGCAATTTTCTCACGACAGGATATGGGACCCTTAGTCATTTCACCTCTTCAAACGTCTGATAAAAGCGTTTGTTACACCTGAATATAGATGTTAAAAGCAATGTTACGAACATGTACCGTTATTTTTTTTCCTTCGGATTCTTGCAATTTGAAACTTTCTTTGAGTGGACCCTGTTTTCCCACAAAGGGTACTATTCAATTAGGTCACCTGTTTCAGTTTAAAAACCTATTGAGGTACAATCCAAGGGAACATTTTATGGAATGCTCTGCTCGTGAAACACTTCCTAGAAAATCTAAAGGTGCATAAATAACTTAGGTAAGGTATTGTGAAAAAATTATGACAGCGCAAATTATAACAGGGCACCTAATAACCTCAAGCATTTATTCACTGCCATTTTGTTAAACAGGGTACTTACTTGATTCATAAACTATTATATGTATGTGTTGCTTCAATTAGCAACTGTGTCACTAATGAAATTTAAACCGTTTAGATATGATGTATTCATACTTACATATATTCTATCCGAATTATAGTTCAGGAGTATGAGGTTATTAAATACTTGTTATTGCAAAACTGAATGATTGTTAGGGGACAATGTCTTTAAACATTCGGACATTATAGCCGCAAAAACGTGAAAGCTAATTAAGATGAAAGACGCTTTATGAATCAATGCAATAAGAAACGTTTAGTGTAAGCCAGCTATCTGCAATTGCGCATTGAAGATGTTTAATAAGCGAAAATGCATGAAGATTTCCATGAGACAACAGGGCATTGCATTGCATCGCTTGGAGCAGGCGGAGGATGAGAGAGGCGAGGAGCCATGCACAAATGTACACGAACAGCAGTTGAGGTGAGAGAGAAGAGGAATTTCAGAGTCTCTCAGTCTCGAATCTGTTCTTCATTGAGGTTTGTTTAGGCGGTAAAAGTGTACGCGCCGGTGGAAATTTTTTTACGGTCGAAAGAAAATCATATGACGAGTGGAATAAAATGACGAGCAGTAGTGCATTCCAGCTGAAAAATGTCAAAAGTTAAAGAAAAAACTCAATTTCCACGTCCAATCAATTAACTATCAAGTGTGTTAGGTGTTTAATTGATTAAACGTGATCTAGATTTTTCCATTTGATGATGTGGAGTTGAAAAGTGGAGAAACAGTCATCATGTTCACTGGTTCTACGTTATCGGTTGGAAATTCTAGCCGAAAATCAGCTCGGTTCGATTCCTCTAATTGCTGTGGCCGTTGCGATTGTGAAACTGATCCTGGATTAAAATCAAACTCTGTATATTCTATGAATGTATATCGAACTGGTTCTGTGAACAGTGATAGAAAGAATGGTTGCAAGGGTCATCATTTGGAAAAGCAAAGTTTGAAGTCACATGCCCATGCTGGATGTTATGTTCCAAAAGTTTACGTAGCCCCGAAACTACGGCCGAAGTCAGGTCAGAGGGTTCCAGTGACGGCACCTGTAAGAAACTTGGATGCAGGGAATAGAAGGGACTACAAGATTTTGAGACAGGAGGATATACTGTATCAGAAGGAAAATCATGATGACAATGAAGTGAGAATTAGTCGTGAAGACTTTGAATTGTTGGTGGAACGTGCCAAAAGATTTTCACTGTCTGATGATGAAGGAAGAAGAACTTGCACTGAACTGAACCAGCCACAGTTCAATTCCACTAGTAGGACGAGGAAGAAGTTGCTGAATGCGATTAAGAATTTGGAAGATCTACCGAAGCAAGTGGAATTTAAAGTTAGGACTGACGATAGTTTAAAGAAGAGAGTTGATGATGTGGTGAGTATGATGTGATTAGCAGCTGCATTTGGTTTGGTAGAGATAAGAAATCATAAAAGGGAAAGAGATACTAATGATATACCTTCGTTTGATTTACAAAGGTCACCAGAAAGTTGAATGTGCCTTCGAAGTCATCCTTGTACAAGAACTTGGTATCGGTTGAATCCGCAGAAGATGAACGCGTGAAAACCTTGGAGCAAGTTAAGAAAAACTTGACTGCTAACCTCCCTCCGCCGAAAAAAAGAGAAGAGGGACCCAACATTCTGGATTTCAATAAGCCAACTTTTGCTCGAATTAAACCAAAGTTACCGGATCCACCGTCTATTTCTGATGTGGAGACTGGAGCGACGTTGGAGCCTGATTTGGATTATGAAATCATTGCCATTAGAAATAAAGTGATGCGGGAAGTCGGCAGCAATGCTTCGGTGATTAGTAGACCTTCGACTAAGTCCAACAGTGTTGAGGGAAGAGAATCGTAACGTGAAGTTTAGCATATGAATTATGAAAATGTTGAAGTTTACAAGCCATTTCTATCTAAAAGGTGGGCAAGGTTGACGCGCTATCTGTAATAAGTCAGTGCAGACGCACGCTTAAAACGAGGCTGTTAAAGCTGAAGTAAGAGCCTCTCGCAGTTTAGATACTTATGCGAAACAAATTCAAGTGTTTTAGTCGAGTGCAATACGACCTATGACAACGATGCTGTGAAGGTTACTGTATGTAAGATGTAACTGCGTTTGCCTTGCCCTTTGCGAGGACGCATATTTATCTTATTTATATTCCATTCGCAAACCGGTTTGTTTCGCAGCTGTGTAATTGTGTTTATCAGGTGACAATTTAAAGCTTGGTGTCAAAAGAACAAAGGCCAAATCAGTGGATAGGTAGAAGTCAATGTTTCTATCAACGCTGATTTTAGGGAAAGACATAGTATTCCTTTCCTTCACGCACAGCAATCACGAATTGCTGAAAAGTCGGAAAAATTTAAGTCTGAATTAATCTGATCGTATTTAGCAACGAGTCACGCGCTACAAAATTCGTGTTCTTGACATGGTTGATTTGCTTAGGAACTTTACACGCTCAGTGGTGACTAGAATGTTTCTTTGACCTTGAACTGGAGTAAAAAAATAAATTAAGGCGCCAGTGTCAGTTTTAATCATGGCTGTACTTACTATTTTTGTGGTTCTGACTGCCTTCATTTTGTCTCTAAAATATTACCAGAAATGGATCTCTGTCAGTGAAAACTTCAACCAACTGAATTTGCCAGGTCCTAAGCCCTTGCCATTTTTTGGTAACAGTTTACCTTTGCTGAAGAATTACACCGCTCCTATGCAGCAGTACCTAAACTGGGCATATAAATATGGACCACTCTACAAAATTAGGATAGGAACTCAGATAGCCATCATAGCAAATGATATTGATTCTGTAAATCTGATCCTCAAACGGCATGGACATGCATTTAATCAAAGACCTCGCGGAACAGTACTATCTGTCATTCTTGGCAACAAGGGTATTGTTACTAGTGACGGGCCCGTGTGGAAAGATCACAGAGTATTCTTAGTCAGAAAATTCCAGGATCTGAAATTACAAGGAGCAGAGGCTCAGCAAGATATTTTTGCGGAAGCAATCCAGATAGTGGAAACTTTGAAGAGAAACATGGTCAGCCATCCTTCTCATGCGATAGATCCCACCGAGATTATTGGCGTCTCTTTATTCAACCTCATGTGGCGTGCGTTTGGCAATCGGGTCCAAAGCTCATTTGACTCTAGAAGCATACTGAAATTCTTAGAAGAGTTCCCACGTCAAATGAGGGTGGCAGAGATTGGAGGTGCTTGGAATTATTCTATCTTGACACAGTAAGTTAATGACCGAAAGCCAAAGGAAGGACAAATACGTCATGTAGAATTTCTCATGAGATTGACATTTTTTTATGTTTAGATTAACATGGATTGTTTGGAACAACCCGTGGAAACTACTGATGGGCCAACTGCGTCAGCAAGCTGCTATCAGGCAAGAAGTTGAGACGGCGAAGAAAAATGTTTATGATGAGCATGAAACGGAGAACGAATGGCAAGGTCATAACTTGCTCTCGCAGTATTTATTGGAAATGAAGAAGCACAATGGAAAGTTTACAAGTTTCTCAGGTGAGGTTATGGCTCACTGTTTCTTTCGTAGGGACTTCGGTGACATCTCTCAATATCGGCTTATGCATGCAACCTTTCTTCAATTACTTTTATGAATGATGTAGAATCACAGCTGGAAACCCTCCTCAGTGATATAATAGCAGCTGGTGTGGACACCGCCCACAATGGGCTTCGATGGGCTCTCATATTTTTGGCAAAAAATGAAACATGTCAAGCCAAAGCCAGGGCAGAAATAAAGAGAGCTCTTCAGCTCAAAACTCTAGAGGAGGTAGCATGGTGAGTACTAAATGAAACAATGTTTTTCCCTACTAGCAGATTTTGACGATGATGCAGTCCCTTATGATGATGATTAATGAGATCACGTGGCTGCAAAAACACATCACGGAAAATGTTGAATGGCCAGCACAGTCACGTATCCTGGTTGGCAAAGTTATGGCTATTGATGCCAGGAATGTGACGTCTTTTATGATCAGATATGAGTCAATTTTAGCTGCTCCGCCGCAGTCATCGTGCTACCAGGTAAATTTGTGTGGAACCGAAATCCCGTGTCAAAGTCAAAGTTTTGCGTGTCTTGTCGCAGTTACACGAATCGGTGGGAATTGCCCTACTTATGCGGAGTGATATTGGAAACACTCAGAATACGGCCAATAATTCACACTTTTTGCCACACTACAAACGAGGAAGTGATTCTGAATCAAGAGCCAGGGAACCTTGAACATTCTGAACATAATCAAACTTCATCCAAGGTCCGCGTACCAGCTGGAACCTGGGCTATAATCAACTTATGGGGAGTACACCACAACGAAAAAATATGGCCCGAGCCGACTGAATTCAGACCTGAGCGCTTTTTAACTTCAGATGGAAAAATCGATAAGGATGTAACAAGTCGTTGCATACCATTCTCTATTGGTAAGAAAATCCTTAAATCCGCAGTAGCGTAGAAATCAGAAATAACTTCATGTTGATGAATGTATATAACGTTGCCCTGGCTTGGAATTGTTAATGGCGGTACGGTGCTCGCCTGGCTAACAAAAATCAATCCGTGAAAGGGAATCACATGAAATTTTATGAAAGGATAAGGACAATGGGGACAGGTCGGTTTGATCGATGCAGAAACATAATACCTTCGACAAAACAAGTGCTGATGAAAGTCGACTTTGTTTTTCATTTTAAAGTTGGTATGTTTTATTGACTAAGTGTTGAACCAGTATCAACTCAATGAACCGCAAGGGAAAATCTTATTCGTGTAATACAACATGCAGATGACTACAGCTAAAGACAGTCTACAGGCCATTACGGCCTAGTATAGCTAAAACGCGACCAAGAGTAGAAAAGTGTTCTGCTTGTTCTTATATTTATATACTAAAGACTAATACTTAGAAACACATAAGAAAAAGATGCCACCGAAATGTGGCAGTACATAAATTGGATACCATGAAATTTTAAAAATTGAAATTTTAACAGGTATACGTAACTGTCCAGGAGAGCTATTTGCCAGGACGGAAATGTTTACAATTCTGGTAGTTATTCTCAGCAAATTTACGATCGAAGTCCACTCCAGCTGTACGAACGCCACCATTGAACCTATTACCGGCGTTTCCTTGACTGCTCCCAAGATTGGTTTGCAATTCCATTGTAATTCTATTTTGTAAAACGAGCGTAACAAATGTAACAATAACTAAAATCAGTACAGAACGTGGTCAGTGAAAAAATGAAAATAATAATACATAAAACTATAAAATGACACTGCTTTCATAAATTTGGCGTTTGTGTGTGTAAATAGACCTTAAGCTGATGTAGTTGTTTTCCTAATTCTATTTGGTTAAGTAAAAAAAACTACATTTACCTAGTCTTTCACGAACAGAATACATCAGGCGTACCAAACTAAGGTAGAAAATTTAACAAAATTGACAGTTAGCGGTAGCTGCTAGGTTTGCCTCGGCTCTTCTTTGGGGGCGAAGCTGAATTTGCTGTATTACGTAAAGTATACGGGGATGCTTTTTTCCTTGGAGAACTTCGTTGATTTGAGTCCTGCGGTGTGTGAGTGCTTTCAATAATCTGAACGGAAGGTATGGGTGCCTTAGGACGAGACTGAAACCAAGACGGGTCACGTAGTCTAGGAGTCACAACATTAACGAGTGGCATTTGTATGGGATTCGCCGCAGGCATGTTGACCGCTGGTGTGGCATGTCTCCAATTATTTGTCATCAAACTGGATTGCAAAGGACCCTTACAATCTGCTGGAGTTCGGGGAAGTTGATTGGGAGAAGCTGCATAGTTATGGAAAAACTGAACGTAGAGTGCATCTGCTGTTTGGGTCGTGACCTCAGCACCTGCTTGTGTTGCGTCAACTGGGGCAGCAAAATTAACTGTAGCTCCAACACTACTGAAAAGGTTCGAAGCAGTAGCATAATTCGTCATTAACGTACTTCGGGGAAACGCCAGGATTCTCTCAAATGGTGTGCTTGGTGTGGAAGACTGAATAGTTGACTTTGGTTTGTTCTTCTTTAATATGGCTGCACGTACTACCGGTCGGTCCCGAACAGGAGCTGATTTTGGTGGCTTGAACTGCTGTGGATCAATGGTTTCTTCCTCTTTGCGATACCCCGTATCTTTCCTCATTTCATCACGGCTGGTCTTCTTAGCTTCAACACCCTGCAATGCCGCATTAGTAAAACCCACGGTCAAACAGTTCAGAATATCGGATAATGTTAAAAACAAGTTAAAATCTTGACTTACATCCAATACTTTTAAGATTCTTGAAAGACTGCGCCTCTGAATATCTGATAATGCAGTACCCAGACTTCGTGACACTCTTTTCTTGATTTGTTCCCTTTCGCTCTCAAACTCGTGAATGAGCACGTTTTCATCTACCGAATTCATTCCCACCAAGCATCCATAAACTTGAACCCAGTCCAGAGATAGGTCTCGCAATCCCTTTGCTAGCTGAGACATCACACGTCGATAGATTTGGTTGTTGGAATTCGAAAACTTGTCACAAATCATCTTAAGCACTTTTGATGCTCGATCCCGCATCAGCCAGTGAGTTTCGTTGTTCCCTCGATAAATCGTAGTTTTAGTCACGATACAAGTCATCACGCCAGGTAAGAGCATGTGCAAACCTCTTTGTTTGTGAGCCATGGTTAGCTCCTCATTCAATAAAATATTCTCAACCATTCTAATCAAAACCAGCAATTTGTCCAACTCCTGATTCAAGACGTATTTCTCGATGTTCTTCATCACGTACAAGCAAATTGGACCGTAGAGCTGCACCATGTTCGGGTCATATCTAAGACTTCCAAAGGCCTGCTGCAATATACAAATCATGTTCACAGTCAAGTAGCACAGCCACGAACACCATTCAATGCAAACTCCAGTCATAAGTGCAGCAACAAGCGCTGGAAACTCCCACAATCAGCCCAAAGTTAGGGTGCTTACCTCTCTCCTTAGCTCGGGGCCTACAAAACACGTGTTTAATACAGTCCTACAGTAGGAAATCAACTCCTTAGGTACTTGAACTGCACAAGTGGTTCTAATCTGCCGAATTTCGCTCGACTCCAACTTCTTCTTGTTCTTCCTCAAGTTCAAGTCCAGCATATCTTGCCAAAATTCCATCTCGTCAGTCAAGCTCCTCTTCATCTGGTTGACCACGCTAGTGACTGGACCTTCATCAGGAAGAAGCGCTTTCTCATCTTTATCTGAAGACATATACAAGCGTTGTAAATTATAAGATCATTCACTACCACAACAAAGCTTCCATTTACCTCTTAACTGAACATTTCCATTACCTATAGCGTCACGCACATGAAGCCACCTCTTATGCATCCGGGCACCGCGTGGCGTCGGGGGCGTATTTTCGGTAAAGATTGTTATAAGGTCAGAAAAATCCGTGACACTATCTGACCACTCGGCACTCTCCACCATTGGAGACTCCTTGAATTCTTCTCCTACAAAAGCAGTCTTCAAGGACTCGTCCAGCGGAAATCCATACAATTCCTACACATTTTTTCAAACAATTGACTTCTTGGGGTTACCATAAATGCAAATAACTTCAAGCTAAATTTTGATGACATCAGTGTCATTAGGGATCATGATGGCTCGACTGACAAGAAAACAAGATGACAGCATACCACCAACATGGTAGTTATTTCATTATTCCTAAAATCATCAAACGTGTGATAACCAGGCCCCACGTAGAACTAATTAGTATCAAAACTTACCCCGTGACCCAGGGCATTCGCCGCTCGGCTTACATCATCACATAACACTGATTTTCGGACCCCCATTTCGGCAAACTTCCGCGAATTCTGTATCAAATACTTTAACTGTAAAGTAGCTTCTCTTCGAACCACATCAGTAGCTTCTTTGCTCAGCTCAACATTGGACCCCTTCGCCTGCAGAGCTTTCACAACACATTGAACAGTCTTGGCGCTCAAGATGTTCTCATCCGTCGGAAATACTGGGCAAGAGTAGCTTCCGTTCGTCACTCTCAGTAAACCGTCTCTCAAGCATTCTTTATATCGGCCCGGGTCAAAGTAACTTTCGATAATGTTGGCTTCATCCTGGCCATGGCTCACCTCAGACGCCTCAGAGGTATCACCTTAAAAAAACAACATGGTAAATTTACTGGCAAGTGTAATGTGCTTGTTTGAGAACATGGAAAATGAAAGGCTCTAACATGAAACGGTGCACGTTAGAGAATTAAATGAACCACATCAACCACGCTTACACCCGGTTCCTTTAGGTATTCAGTAGAACTCTTAATGAAAAGGTCTTTAGAAAAACAATTACTTTTACAGGAAGACAATTATTTAAACCTTTAAATGAAACTTGAATTAAACCTGATGAAGTTGGGTATCAAACATAGGTCTATTTCCAGTAATACAGCTTTGCGAATAGCCATTACAGAATCCATGTAACCACGTTGACTAGTTTAACGAAAATTTCTTACCTTCTGTACTAGCCATGTTCTAGTTCTTCTAACAGTCCAGAAAAATTCCTTCTAATGTCAAGGCTCTCTGCAAGACTTGCACTAACAAATAATTCTGCAGTGGTATCCAGCAGAGATTACCAAAAATGTGCAAATTACGCCTCCCAATTAACCATCACCTACTTGACATCGGAGCTGAATAGAAATTTGCTCCGCATACATTAAATACCAGAAATTCCAGGAAAATCAAGCAATTTCATTTACTCTACTTACGTTAGCACATTCGAATTAAGAAGCAGCTTCACCAAAGTAAACCCGTAAAACTGATTTTCCTCATGATGATGGCGATTAATACAATGTACTAGTTAGTGAGCCTTCATGCGAGGCCGCAAGTCTATAAATAGACATATGTAGACTTTCGGTCTTGAATAATGAACTGATCTTTTGTTAGCCAAACATTTACATTTACAGAAAAATTTTGATTTGCATTTTTAAATCTTCTAGAATGTTCCTAAAGGAAAATACAGGGACTTGAATGAAAGTACAATGACACAATGCCCACATGTAACTAAATGGAACTGACGTTTCAACCGACGCTTCAGCTTCTGAAGGGTTGCATCAAAGAGAGGCATGCCGGAACTACGTTGCATGCATGTGACAACCGAAAACGTTTTTCAACAGGGTGCATTCCTTCAGTAGCTTACTTCTGTACACGTAATGACTTCATGGTGCCTTGGAACGGTAACCAAATACGAATGACTCCTAAAAGCGGTTATGAAGCATTACATGTACATATTCGTGCAACGATTGACATTTTGGTGGACCAATCATCTGGTAGTACCATAGGAAGGGATATTACGGGAACTATATAATATAATCCCTAATTAGCTGTGCTGTGGCAACGTTTCATAACGGGATGAGATGATTGGCAATTGACGGTTTTGAATTCAAACATCTAGTAAATGATCGGTGATGAATTTCGCTTTATTAAATCATTTGAACGCATTTGATTGGTCAGTGTATTTTGAGAAATCTTGCTAATGAAAGGTTGTTCATTAAAAATCGCACGAGTTGTTTCAACTCCTCCTGGCTTTACATGGAATTCTCACCAAAGGTCAAGGGGAGGATTTAGTTAAAATAGCTGTGTGAGAAACAAGCAACTTCTTAGTTGAACCTTTATAATTGCTATTTTTCATGACATTGACTTCTCCTTCTAATAATGGAAATCGCATGAGTATAATTCCACGGAATTAAAAGTAATCCAGTGAAATTGAGTGATTCCTTTTTCAATAGCCTCATCATTGTGGTTGCTGAACAGGATGAACAGGTTTTAAAAATGATTTTATTCGCGTCAAGTTATAACAATTCACAACTTTACTGTAGTCACGTTAAACAAAGTTGAGACAATTAAGCTACTATTCTGTACATTTTAAACGTACTGCGAACTGATTTACTGATATTAAAGCCACAATTAATTAGCACTTACGTTGTGTGAGACAGAAAATAGCTACAAAAGCCACGCTTCCGAGCATTATGCTCCCAAAATTGACGAACATGAGAACAGTGGGCAATTTTTCAATAAAGTTTCCCACAAGGATGGGGTATGTAGCGGCAAGAGTTCCACCGAAGGCCATGAGAAAAGCCCCAACAAAGTTGGTGATTTGGATATGTGACTTGACGTATGCGAAAACGCTAGGAATGCTACAAGAATAACCCAGACCAAGTAACATGGCCCCGATCCACAGGTGTTCCACGTTAGAAACGCCATAAGTCAGCAAGAGCAGGTTTCCACTCAAAGCCAAGAGAAAGTTGCCACAAAGAATGAGTTGGGGTGAGATTTTCAAAATGGCGAAAATCCCCACAGCTCTCCCTATGGTAAAAGCAACTGTGTAGTAAAAGAACACTGTGGCACCATCAGCTTCAGATAAGTTGACCTCCGCAAAATGAGAGAAAGGGGCGAGGAATTGACCGGCGCTGGCCTCCATGCTCTGCCAGGCTCCGACCATGCAGGCGGACAGGATTATAAGAACAATGTTGCGAAGCTGAGACGACTCCCCTTGTCCAACGGGCTGGGGAGAACTATCGACGTTTCTTTCGCTGCCGTTGGTTAGGAGTTTGGTCCCTCCGTTTTTTTCATCGTCATCGGGTCTTGTAGCGTTCTTCGCTGATGGCGCTTTGAGCGCTAGGAGAATGACGAGTTGGAGGATGGCGCCGATGGCGATGATGACACCACTAATGGCACATGGCACGGCGAGTGAGTGCATTTCAGCCTCGTTAACGATGACCACACCGTCGGATTCGGTAACGTCAGGGATTTCGGTGGAATTTCCTAGGATGTCAACAGGGCTGTCGTGGGACAAAAAGGGCCCGAAAATCAAAGGGGGAAACATTGCTCCGATGGCGTAGGCGAAATGTTGACCCTGGATGAAAGGACCGGCAGCGTCTTTCCAAATTTCAATGACCCACACGGTCTGTGCAGTGACCCAGCCGCCGCTGGCTAGGGCCATTAAGCCGGCAAGGAGGAAGAAGGTAGTGAGAGTGCCGCTGTGAGGAAGGACCGTGATGCTTCCGGCCATGAGGAAGAGGAGGAACACCACTAAGGCGTGACGGTTGACGTAATTGTACAAGACGCCGACTGGGGGAAGAACAAAGGAAGGAACGGTCATCAAACCACTTGTCACAAATCCAGTAAAATGTTTTTGCTCAATGAGAAAAAAAGCGTTTGAGTCAGGGCAAAGGTTTGCTACTTACAGAACATGGAACTGACAAGCATAGTTGCCATGATGACGGTGAAAACTAAAGCTATCGTAGGGGTGTCTGTTCCCAAGGAGTCTCTGAAGTCTAAAAGCGTTGGTCCTAGAAAATTGGCTACTATTCCCTGAAAAAAGATGAGGAAAACACATTCAGTAAATCTTTTTTCCGAAATGTATTCAGAAAAAAGGTTTCTATGAGGTTTCTGAAGACATCAAGGAAGTTCTGAAGTTTTCAAAGGTCACGGTTACATATTCGTCATGTAAGAATTTGAAATAAACATTTTAATAAGCCTTTCAAACTTACCAGGGTAAAATTGCAATAGTAAATGACAAACGTAGTGGTGTATTTGTGGCACCTGTCGGGATCATCTTCTCGTTTAAGTTTCACAGGCCTTCTGCCACGGTCCTCCCGTTCCATTTCGGAGTAATTACTACTATTCATAGGCTTAATTTCTACTTTTGTAGCCATTTTGACTAAAGCTTCAGTTTAAAAATCTTAAAACAAGTCACTAAATAAAATATTCTTGAGTCAGCTGTCAAAATGCACGGAAGTCAGAGAGCAACAAAACAAACCAGGTGAGTAAGAGTAAAGAAAGAAGAGATGGAACACTGAACACTGAACTCAAACAGTTTCTGGAGATCTGCCGGCTTCAGTCAGAATTCAGGATGCGAGCCAACTTGAAGAAACTTCTCCCTTAGAAACCCAACAAGTGCAAGTCTCAAAACGGTTTCCCTCAGGCTAAAGGCTATCTTGCTTCATCCAAAGCCAAGAGAACCATGCAACAATGCTGTGGACCTGGCCAAGTCTTGGAGGTAACTGGTCAGTTTCCAAAGTCGGAGCAGGATTAAATCTCATGAAGGTGTTGTGTGCTCAAGTTGCAATTACACAGGTAGGGGTTTCAAGATGCAATCAAGAAAGTTGAAAGATTGAAAACCAGGATTCAGTAATGATTTTTTCTTGGAACGAGCTTCAAGTCCAAGAATTGAACTTAACTGGCTCGCAGAAAGGGGTTCAGAGGGGTGTAGAACAGACGTCATCATTTTTGCTCCGAGTCAAGTTTGGAGTGTATCTAATAATTTGCACAAGTTTTCATATGTGTAATATATTCTCGCAAGACGTTTCTTCATTCAGCTCCGAAGACATGCCATAAAAATCATAGTCATGTTTTCTGCCCACGTCAATTCAATATTTTAGAGAGAGGCAAGTTAGAGGCTGAGCTCCACTTTAATTGACTGGCCGGGATGGAAAAAAATTGCAAGTCCCGACCTCCATGTCATAATAATGATTGGGAAACAACCAGCTCAGCAACTGTAGGTACTGAAACAAAACCAAAAGTTGGTAAACAACCTTGTCGGCTTCTTACTTTTTCGATCATTTAGGCTACATGGTAGAACTTAAACATTCGCATTGTTTTTGCTTCTCAATAAGCAAATGCATTCAGGGCTGGCACGCAATCTTACGTTGTGTACTTGACTGTCGGAGTTTTGTTTGTATGAAGGGCAAGGTTGCGAATTTCGATACTTTGCGATGTACCGCAAGTACTATACAATTCTCTCACACAGTTCTGGGCAGAGAATCAGCATCCAAATCCCAAGTGAACAATACCAATGCACCTGACAATCTTACTCAGACAATTCATAGGTGATCATTGACGTGATGCTATCTTCTGAGCGATCTGGGTATGTTCGTATCTGTGGGCTTCAGACAGGCAGTGTGAGAAGCTATGCTGCTTGCGGTCACCGGCAAGAAAAGCTAGTGGCGTTGCCAAAAAGACTGGCGTTTGAAGGTAACTTGTTGCTTGCGGCAGCGGTGTGCCGCATTTCAAGGTCGATCAAGTCGTAGGTCAAATTGCTGTGAATGGCAAATCGTAATTCATACAAACTTTCGTTTTTTCCCCTGATTTTTACGATTTTAATAAGGCAAATGCATAACATTGTTACTTGATGTTCCCGAGGTCGTGACCGGGTGATTGGTTTGGTCAAGCTATTTTATTTTCACACATGGGATTAGGAGGATCTTGGAAAAGCTGCTTTCTTGGTCATAGTCGTGGTAATGCATTATAGGAAATCTTCAACATTTGCCATAATTGTTCACAAACTTCGGAAAGTTTGTGGCAAGTCCAGGGGTCATCAACAAGTGACCTTGGTCCAGTGGGACGCAGGTACAGAAGGAACACGTGCGTAGGATGAAGAGTAGTAGGGCGAAACCCTGAAACAAATCTGAGTAATTTTCCACGAAATGTTGTCATTTTGTTTTTTACACTCAGTCGGCGTCTGTAATCTGACATTTCTGGACATGTTCCCCAAAAGCATTGAGTGATTGAGTGGAAAAAGCTCAGGTATGATCTGGAAAACTTAATTAGTATATTTGTAAGTTTGCACCCCCGAGTTTCGTTGCAGAATATTCGCAAAACAGGTTGTAAGTGAGAGTCATCCTTGGTTCTTGGTAACGCTAAAACTTGTAACCTACGCACGTTAAGCGTAGCTGTCGCCCAAGAGGGCTTCTTGCAAATTGCAAAAAGTTTTATAAATGCAGCAGTACGGTATTGTACATTCGCCTGCGTTTGTAAACAACTAAGCTGCGCAAGCACTCTTTCTTTACACACTCATCTTCAGTTCCAAGGAAATAGCAGGAAGACTAGGGTGACATTTGCGGATTTCCTCTAGTAAGTAGAGACGAAGGGCAGTAGTAGGAAGACTGCAGTTTGCGTCATCTCTCTCTTGTTTGACAACAGTACAGTTAATTCGCCACACATGCTTTGAGTCATCTGTCTAGGCGTATCGTCTTCCCTCATGTGCATAATAGTTCCAGGAATATTAGATAAGATTTTCAGTGATTGACTGACAGTACCTCATGTAGGAACCAAATGGAGAGAGCTAGTTGCGCCTTGGTCGAGATTAAAAATGTCAGAACGAAGCCGTAAGCAACGGTATTCGAACGAACTTCGAAATCATTCTGAGGTTTGCATTCCTCAAGCATTTGCTCGTCCTGTGCAAACATTTATTGAAGCTTGACTGCTTTGATGAACACGGGTATGAAAACAGGAAATAATTTCAAAATAGTTGTAAGAAAGAAGGTAATGATTGAGGGCCATTATAGTCAGAACTTAAACAGAGAAGCTGATTCGCAAAGCCTCATTTTCAAGTTGTAACTTAGAGCATTTAAGCCCGGTCAAGATTTAAAACCAGATAGAACTTAATTGCAATTTGCTCGTACTCGCCAATTAGTCATCTAGTTTAAACCCATGAACTTTTGTTGCTCCAGTTTATTTTGGTTTATTACTCAGTCACGCCAGCGGAGTACCATAGCAAGTTTCGTTCAAGCGCTCTGCTCGTGCAGTAGTGTCTTTGGATTAAGAAGAGCAATCATAGTTCCAATTTCATATCCATGACATTGGCCTTGAGTTTAAGATCGACCAACGTCAGCAAATCTCATAACTTGCAATTATTCCTATTTTGTGTATGTTATGTACTAAAGAGGAAATCAGGAGTGGAAAAATCTTTAATATGGTTCTGTAATCTGGTACTACGCCATTAGAATGTACAAGTACGGTTTCTTCTCTTCAACATAATGTTGCAAGTTTTGAAATAGGTAAGGGAGTAAAAACTAACTTGTGCAATTTATGCGGCTAATGCACATACCGAGTACCTGACAATTATCAGAGGCTGAAAAAAATCAATGAGGGGGTTTAATAATGTGCGGTCATAGCGCACACCCAATGGAACGTGAAAAGAAGTACGAGGAAAATTTCCCTATTTTTTAACGATACAAACATTTAGCATGTTTTGCAACGATTCTGCAATGTTCCGCTTTAGTGAATACTTGCCATGTAAAAATTCCGAACCGATAGAAAAATCTGCCTATGTCAGATGAGAATTTGCAAACGTTTTGATGGCGTCATAGAAAGTCATAGAGTCACGTCGTGCACAGTGACACATTGAGTTGGGCCAACGCATAGAGTTTAAATGGCCTAAAGCTCCATCGCAGAATATGCACGCGAATATATATACATACACAGCTGTTTTGTGTGTACAGCGACTCTTGGGATTGACGTATTCGTTAAATTCGCAATCACCGTATAGACTTTCTGATCTTACGTGCTTTTTATTATGCGAATTGGTGTTCCAATTTCGCTTCGTTTAGTAGTAACGTATAAGATACTTCGCAATCAACTGCACGTATGTGCAAGACTAGCTTGTAAAAATTTGCAAAGTATAAAGAAGTATGATTTGCAGAGGAAGTAAATTGTTGGTAGACGTAAAAGTTGTTGCAATATTTCCTGGTGTCATCGACCTAAATTGTTAATTTTTTGGCCCAAACTGTTCAATAACTGGTACTTTTTGAATATTGTTACTGCTCCAGTGTTGTTTTTCTGTTGCTTTTTGTAAATTTTCAAGTGCTATTAAAAAGTTAAATATAAACGTGAGTAATCCAAAGCTGATGTAAGAGCCATGTAGCTGTCAGTGAAACGCAATATCTTTTAGACGTTCTAATCAAGGAAGGTAGGTACCCCTTCGATTTTTTGAAAGCGAGTGTAGAAATTTGAGAATGATCGTGATTACAAAAAATTTGACAATAGACGGGATTGGAAAGAACCTGCGACAGTTATGCGTATTGCATGACAGCGCTTCGGATTCTGAGGATGGACATGAAAACAATCCATATTTT
Source organism: Sminthurides bifidus (assembly GCA_009872375.1). Lineage (NCBI taxonomy): Eukaryota > Metazoa > Arthropoda > Collembola > Symphypleona > Sminthurididae > Sminthurides > Sminthurides bifidus. The sequence goes on from VRMD01000180.1 coordinate 29,346, forward strand.
GAAGTAATTGAAGGCATCTTATGGACTGCTTACAGGTGATGGAGATGACGGTGCTGATTGGAATGGTCTGACGTAGCTGATTTAATTGTCAGAGTCAGTTTGTACAAAGGCAGCCAAAATGGTGAGGTTTAAGTTTAAAAATAAGCTAGATAATTTTTTCTGGAATAATGAGACACGAATGAAAAGTCAACTTTTTGAATGTTGTTTTGTAATTGTTTAGTATTTCGTACAACCGGAGACGCTGTTAGACAACTGCATTCGATATTGTTTGAGCCATTTGACACTGACGCTAGCCGATGAGAATCCTGTACGGTTGAAGCCAAACACCTTTTTGCCAAGGGAAATATGTGAGAGGATGCTGGAATTCGCCCCACGAGACTCAGAAAGTTTTGATACTCATGTATTACCGTTATTTGAGGTAAATTGAAATTGATGAGAAGTAGGGAAATTGTTCATTGTGTTATGTAACTGTCTTTTAGATATGTAATTGCAATGGAGAGGGCAATGCAATGTTAACTTTGTTAATGCAGGACACTCAAAGGACAAGAATACAAGAGCTAGATCTGAGTAACTCAAAAGTAAGCGATGATTCGTTTCAAAAGTTGATGGCCCATTACCCTGCGAGTGTCAATGTTCACAATTGCCAAAGGTTAACGACTCGGGCCTTAGATATCATCAATTACTATTCAGCTAATCTTAGGACGTTAGTTATCGGCAACTCAATACAAATTTTCCCAGAAGCGCTTATTTATTCGTCGAGAGAAGGTAATGTCACTATTTAATTTAACATTAAAAATAAAAAGCGAAAAAAGTTAGAGTTTGGAATGATGCAGGGAAGGGAGACGAATATGTGAATACAAGTTTATAATGGTAATATTGCAGGTGAACAAGAGCAGTTGTTGAATCGTTTGCTTACTACACAAAATTTGCAAAAACTTGTGATATGGGGATTGCCTACCCAACAAGAACATGGTTGCTACATGACAACTTTGACAAAAGATTTTATCAAGAATCTTCACTATTTCGATATCTCAGACTGCGTTGACATTCGAAATATTGAGTTTCTATGCATGGCTCAAAATCTCACTTGGTTAAGTCTGTACAATTTGAATTTGGCTGAAATTAGCGCAAACGGGAACGCAGTCGAGATTCTTGGACAGCTCAAACAATTAAGGTACGTAAGTTAGCTTTTAGTTCATGAACATGGAGAATATTTCTAAGGCTACATTTCAAAGTCAAAAATAATCGTTTCGTTTCGTTTAGGCATTTAGATATCTCGCAATCAAATATAAATAATTCGATTTTCCGCCATCCTAATACCGTACTCGCAAAGATTGTCAGCTCCCTGCCGAAGCTCATGTCCTTAGATATCTCTGGCACCAATCTAGCTGGGAGAGGTAAGTCGCGTCAATAGTGCTGTTATTTGTTCTTGATCAAAGCTTTCATCTTATTTAAATCTCGTCTGAATTTATACCAACAGGAGTGCAAGAAAAAAGCGTTGAAACCGGTGCGTGCGATATCCCTGGTCTAAATTCTAGAATAAATTCGCCATTGGAATTTCTGGGACTGTATCAAACACATCATGATGCTTGTCATCGACATCACATACCCGCAAAATGGATTGCGGGTGACAAGGATGAAAGACAAGTTTTGACAGCTTGCAAAGCATATATTGATAGAAAGGACGTGTTGGAAAAAGTATTGAATGATCTTTTCCATTTTTTCCGCGGGGAAAGAGGTAAACAAATACTGTTTAAATCATTTTTGTTTTTAGCCAGGGCTAAGCAAAAAATATTTTATTGATGTAATGACATGGATTATAAAGGCCCAATTCCGTTTATTTCACAGCATCCGAAGTAAATACCGCGCTAGACTTGATACTGACTGCGATGAGTAGGCACCTAGAAGAAAAAGTAGTTCAGATATCTGGGTCTGCAAGCCTTTTTTACATAGTTAAGAGTGAAGATAAGTCTAAATTCAATCCGGTGATGAAGAAATCTATTCTCATGGCTCTAATAAGTGCCATGGAAGTCCACAAGCAAGACCCAACAATGATGAGGAACGGGTGCCTAACTATTTGTCACTTTCAAATTCCTCACGATGTCGTAAGTATATTTTAAAAATTTATACACTCGTTTTGTTCTAGCGTTTCACTCCAGTATTCATTCGTTACATGTAGTTATCTCTTATTTTTCTTTTGTGTTCCGAATCTGTTGCAGCTTTTTCGCTATGAGAAACTTGTAGCTTTGCTGCTGGATATCCTTGGATCCACAAATATGGAAGAGTTTGTTGAGCGAGTTGCCATTTACCTCCTGAACTCACTTGTTTGCCAAGTTGAAGGAGTACATAAGAAATTAGTAGGAGATCTTGGTGCAATTGAAAAAATGTTGCAAATCACGAAAGATAGACTGGAAAAACAAGATTGTGATGAAATTATGGAAACTGCATGGTCGACAATGTGGAATGTAAGCAGCCGTGGGAAAATATCTGATAGCAGCTCAAATAATCAGCGCAATGGATTGACAGGAATTTCTTATGCATAGGTTACGGATGAGCGTCCTGAAAATTGTGAACGGTTTCTGCGTTGCAACGGAATGGATTTGTTTCTGCAATGCTTGAGTGCTTTTCCGAACAAGCCCGAACTGCGAAGGAATATGATGGGTAAAACAATACACGATATGTAAGAAAATAAGCCCTCATGAACTGTGTTACTTAAACTTTGTCTTGTATTCTCCGGTAGGATTACTTGGGAATGTGGCTGAAGTCGATTATCTGCGACCTCAGCTCATGACAGAAAAGTTTATAGGAGTATTTTATAATTTGTTGGATTCAACGCAAGATAACATAGAGGTATGCCAATCTAGTTCTTTCTGCTTGTAACAAGATAGATCAAGACTAATGAGCAAGAAATCTTGTATCAGTCTTTGACCTTTTGAATTTCAATGTGCTTCATAATTAGGTGAGCTACAACGCTTCTGGTGTCCTTGCTCATATCTTGTCTGATGGAGTGGAAGCCTGGACGGTGGAGTGTCCTCTGAGAAGTCATGTCCTCGATAGTATGCGAAAAAACATAAAGCGTTGGGATATCGAATCACAACGGAACATTAATTACCGCTCGTTTGAACCCATATTGAGACTGTTGAAAGTTCGTCACACGCCAGAATGTCAACTATGGGCAGCATGGGCCCTCGCAAATTTGACAAGAGTGTATCGTAAGTATTTATCAGAAGATTACGCTAACGCTTTAAGGCTACAATAATAAGATCTCCATTCTTAATCCTCATTATCCCTTAACAGCGGACAAATATGTCACTATACTGGAACGGGAAGGTGGAATCGAACTATTACAAAGTTTACGAACTCGAACTGAGGATGAAGATGTTTTACTGTGCGTTACAACAACTTTGAAACAGTGTATTCGCAAGTGAATTGACCCATTCTTACGCAACTCAGTTTTAGCTAGTGCAATTTAACCAATCAAGCCTTTCTCGTCACAGTGCTAAGTAGTTGTAGAAGCCGACTTTCCTACGCTACTATTACTAGGTCTTGCTCGCTATCGTGTAATCACATTTGAAATTGTGTACGAATTTTTCATATTCATCTGCTTCTTTTATTACTTTCGATGCTGTAGCTCCACATACTGGGTAAATCATGCAGTCAATAGGCTAAGCTCGCAAGATGCACGCTGTCTCATACAAACTGGTTAACTTGTACATACAGAACGCTTTGTATAACCAAAAATGTAATAGAATATCATGCAAAATACCATAAAACGAAAATAATAATATATAATCAACTCGTTTGTAAACAGATCGAAACACCAATATTATAAAAATTAAACTTCTACAGCATGTAGGCGTAGGGGCAGCTACAGTTTTAAAAATTGTCCTTAGTACCCTTAAAATTTTCTTATACTTCACTAATTGTCAAGTGCATTCACTTTTAAAACGGTAAAAATTCTTGAGGCAGTTCTTCGTCAGCAAATATATCATCATCGTCCTCCAATGCAGCAGTCATGGGTCTCCTACCTCCTGGTGTCTTAGGAGGCGGTCGTTGGAATGGTGTGTTACCTGAATACAGTATGCGAATTAACTAGCAATAACTCGAGGACTTAAAGTCTTCTTAAAATTTATTATAGTGGGGTATACCAAACAGCTAAGCAGTACCTGAAGAAGTGTAGGGCAAATCACGGAACCCTGCTTCGTTATCTGGAATTTCCGAACTAGCTCTGGACATTCCGTATAGTTCCCTCCTTTCAGCTGCAGTTTCGCTGCAGTCAAAATTACAACATCAGCATCGCATCAGTGATGTTTTCATTATATTTGATGGTATTTGGGAGCACTCACCCACGCATTCGAGAAAATGGATTCTCATTATATTCCATGTCAGACTCCATATGGCCAGCCCTACCAGTCCCAGGCATTCCATGACCGTACTGCGGACCCCCGGCACTTGTGAAACGATTTGCAGAATTCATCCTCGTCTCTAATTGCTTCTCCAACTTCCTCAGCTCTTCAGCATAATGCTCAGCTTCCTTAAGTCCCATGTCTGCCGTTAGCCGAGCAAGCGCTTGCAACGCTGGTAGGTTGTCAGGGTTCTCCTTGTAAACTTTAGCATAAGCTTCAATTGCCTGCGTGTAGTTGCCAGTCCTCCTATGACAAGTTGCAATCATCATCGGCCATCGAATTTCATTCGGCTGTAGTTGTGCAGCCCTCGCATAGAAGGTGATAGCCCGGTCGTGTAGCTGGACCTCGTTCAGGTAAGTACCAATCCACTCGATCGCTTCCAAATCCGATGGGTCGTGGCGGTAGCACTGTAAACAAGCAACAATGAATGGTTCAATGGCAAGTTCAATGGTCGTAAGACAACCGACGCTTCACACCTCTTTTCTGCTGTGGCAGTAAGCGGTTGTAACATCCCTCCCTTACATCATAGTAGTACTGGTACGCTTGCTGCCGGTCACCCTCCATCTCAGACATGTAACCCAACTTCTTGAGGATGCCGGGGTCAGAAGGCGTAAGCGCCAGCGCTTTCAGGTACCATTCAACTGCGATTTCAGATTCTCCCATCAGCTCATGCGTCCGTCCAAGTTGGAAGGTGACATGTGCATGACTTCGACACATGGAATGGACCTTGTGAAAGCACTCGAGCGCTTCTTCGTAAAACTGAAGCTGTTGGTTTGTCAAGCCCAAATTGTAAAGCCCTTCGATGCAGGAGGAGTCCGTTGAAATGGCTTCGCTGTAAAATTCCTTGGCACGCTCATAGTCCCCGCGAGCGTACATGCAGTTGCCGAGATTGACGTAAGCGAAACAGTTGTAAAAGTCAGCTTGCTTAGCTGCATCGCCGTACTTTTCAGCTTGTTCGATGTCTCCTTGCTAGAAAAAATCAAGTAGGCACAACCTCAGCGTCAAAAATAACGGAAACAAGCCAACTTAAAAGATTGGGCGATAGCCATATGTGAAATTTCAATACCAAGAAGAACATGAAGGAAAGGTTCGTTGCAGCAGCAGTGGCAACTTTGGTCTCTTTCTTCTCAAAGGACTTGAGGATTTCAACAGCTTCGGCAAGTTCCCTTTGCTTTAAAAACACTAAGGCTTTGCTTATCTGAAATGAAATAGCATTTAAGACAAATGCAGACCGAGCATTTAAGAAGCCAGGCTCGGTTCAAGTTTAAGATTGAAAAAGAGAGCCTAATAACCTCTAATGCATGAGCCAGGGCTGAGTGTTTGGACGCTTTGATTGTCTCGGTGACCCAGTTGTAGCCTTCGGCGAATGTGTTTTCTACCATAGGAGCGATTAGGCGTGCAGCAGACAACACACAGCGTTCAGCGTACAGACGCTTTTCCTTCTCCCATTTTCGGAGTTTGTCTGTTTTCAACACTTCGATCAGAAGCTGAGATACGGGGTCGTCCTGAAACGGAAGACGAACGTTTGCTTAAAATTTTGACACCTTTAAGTGATGCAGTGCTGGCTGGGATAAGATGCCAAGGGTCAAATTTTGACTTACTGAAATAGCAACGTATTTATCCTCGTCGTCGTCCACCTCCAGAGGAACTTCCAGCAATAGCTCGAAACTTCTTTTCATCTTTTCAGCATCACCGGCCATGAAATCAGCTACGACGTTGTGCAATCCAAGTTTTGAAGCTAGGCTTTTCAGTCATTATGTATTCGAAACAGCCGGCTGCGTCTACAGGTGAGTTTATTCGGAGAAAGACAATGCCCATGTTATGCATCAGCTTTAACCTGGAATGAAGCAGTTAAAGCTTGAATTTGAATTATATCCTTTTAGATGTATCAAATTGAAGTTCAACAACCGGAGTATGACAACACCTCAAGTCACGACTAGTCTGGTTCAGTTGGTCCATGGCCATTCGGTACATTTTAATAGCTTTGGTTGGGTTATTTTGCTTTACGTATATGTTTCCCATGTTGATTTTAACCTTCGCCACCGTGGGCAAGAAACTTGTTCTTTGAAATAGCATGGTAGGTACTCATGGCCTCTGAGAACATTTCGCAAGCTTCGTATTGAGTGGCCAAGTTGAATAGGACCTGGGAAATGTTAGGAATGTTTTTTAGCAACTTATCTGTACCGGTCCAAAGTTTCACTTGTGGTTTTACTGGCAATAGTGTCGAAGCCCCGTTGTGCAAATGTACTATAGAGTCACATTAAACTTACCGAAAACGTGATGTCCCAATCATGGCCTTCATTTGCCCCAGCTTGTTCTTTGAGTCGCATTAACTGCTTTTCTTTATTTGCAGCTTCCTTGGCAATTTCCAAAGCCCGTTTATGGTCACCTTTGCAGCCGGCGAGAACGGAAGTTTCTACCAGCTCGTTGATTTTATCCTCCAGTTGCTTCATTTTCTCTTCCGGTCTGAAATAGCGAAGTAATTCAAAGCATTATGAAAGACCAAAAGGTGGTACGTGGCTGAAAAAATGAAACTGAAGTGGTTGAAAATTTCATTTACGTGTCCTC
>VRMD01000181.1:0-36267 GCA_009872375.1 Sminthurides bifidus
AGCTCAGATCTGAGGAGAACAAATCAGAATGCAGAAAAATGTCTCCAACAATATGAATGTGCTACGAATGAAGTACGAATATCAACTGGGGAGTTTAAGTTCGTTTCCATTCGTCTGACACTTTTAGAACAAATTGAGGACTGCCGAAATCACACAGGAATGAAAAATTAGGGACAATGCAATTTTTTTCGTGAATGGACGGATCAAATAATACGAATCTTAAAGGATTTATAAAATACAATGCCAACCATGTACTGAAGCTCATCTTTTCCTGAAAGCTAAGGAGTTAAACTACGGGAACTTGGTTTCACACGCCACACAGTGATTCTTCAATAGATTCTACTTACAATAATTTTTGGTAATCAAAACCTTTTTGAGGAGCGGAAAGGAAAAAATAGGTTCATGCCAATCATGCAATGCTTGAACACGGGCACGTGAAAACTATCTTCTTTGGTCATGCAGTGGTCGCGGAGTTGGCTTACAGATCCCTAACATAAAAGATAACAGTAATGTACAAACTATCCTTTACTTTGAGCTAGTTTTTACTCTCTAGAAACCTAGGTATGGAATGTTTTTGACCTGTGCGAAACTGATTTCGTAACTTCCAATACGTTTCACACTACACACTAGTCTAGCTTGTTTTCCAGGTGTTACATCAAGTTAGTTGTAACTTAATAACTGTACCGTGTACCTGTCTATCCCTTTGATATGTAAAATACCTTTACTTTGAATTTAGTTATTCAAGTACCTTCAGAATCTCAAATAGAGGGACCAAAGCTGTGGCAAAAGGTTTGGCGGTTGGAGTTTTGGTGAATATTTCATCAGTTATTTGACCGCATGAGGCCGTAACCCTCGGCTTTATGAATGATGATCAAAAAGAGAGTTAGCGAAGGGAGAGTGGAGAGTATCACCTTTTGACTTTATAATAAAGAGAAAGGATAGAACGTTCTACCTGAGTTGTTGTTTGTACTGAGGAGACGGTGACAATGGACGTCATCTGCAAAAGCTTGCTTAAGATTCTGCTACATGATGTGGGATCTTGGCGTAGCCGAATGCTTTCTGTTATTCCTCCTGTCAAGTCCGCAAAGCCATCCAGAGTTGACCCGTATTTCAGAGCTTCGTATGACCCATGAAGTCTGCAATACAAATGAATCGTATCCAAATCATTAGCTGCATTATTTGTTACCCTGTTAGTTTAGAACAAACCAGTAGCATAAAGGTTCCAATTCAATGTAAAAGAAAATGATCTAATAAAGTTTTTGCGTTGGCAGAAGTGAAGGCTTTTGATGTAGTCTTCACGTATTCTTGTTCCAGATTTTAACTGAGTACTGAAGTGTCTCCTACATGCTTAGTTTCACAAAATGCAACAGGTTGCCATGACGCTGGATGCTTTATTTTCGTGGATCTTTTGAAAGTGGCCTGAAGGAGTGTGGCTGAACACAAAGCCCAATCGGTCCTGAAGCCAGAATTTTAGTGATTTATGCCATTGCGATCTCTGGTAGAATGGTTAAGTGCATATTTTACTCTACATATTGTACAATGGCAAACATTTGCCATTTGCACCATCATGTTGTGGCAAGCATGACAAAGTTACGTACATAGAGAAGTATTAGCTGGTAACGAAAAGATACGATTTCTTGTACCCAATTCATTTTGTTCTGCGCGAACGAGCCAAATCGTTACTAGCTCTATGTCTTTGCTAAAGGCAGCAATGCGATACTTACACCTCAAGATGATTGTTCCCTCTCTCTTGTAGGAATCGGCGGGAGTTTCCGTCGAGACAACGGTAAAAAATTCTAACTTATTCTGAGAGCGAGCTCGTCATGTCGATAAAAACTAGCAGCCACCTCACCACTATGCTTGGTGGCGCAGTCAGGACGTGAAAATTTTGGTCAAATGAGCAGTGGCTCAAATGTGCGAACGACTATTTGCAAAGTAATCCGACCGTTGGAAAATTTTCGGGGCTATGAGTTTGCGTTGCGCAGCATGGCCAGCTTTCCGAGGTGCCGATGTGCTGTCTTGATTCTAATTCAAGGAATCTCATCTCTAATCGCGACGCATCGGAGACTGGCCTAACGGTATGAAACGCAGAAGGCATGACAATTGTCATTATGCGAGGTAATTACTCTCGCCGGTACGACAGCCGCCGGGCTCCAACAGCAAATGTCTTTCAGGACGGAGTAGGATTTGGTCATACGGTAAACTTTCAAACTAATGCTTGGACGAAGGGACGACAAAGCAGTGTTTGCCGCGAGACATCACAAGCGTTGGGAACACTTCTGTACAGCATGTGCTCGTTCATTTTCGATAATAATTCAGAGGTGTACTCATTTTACTTTGTACGGTACAAGTTCCTTGACCAGCTAAAATTTCGTCTTCCTGGGGCCTCTTCGCCGCTCTGTTCGTTATTGTATTGTGAACTCCTCTCCCTCTCCCTCTCTCAAGGCTCATCCTGCGTTTGGAGCGGTGTGAACATTACATGATGCCGGTGGTGCAGGGTATGATATGACGAGAAGTGAAAATAAAAAATGTAATCTCGTGTGTACTATAATTTCATTCAAGGAAGTGATGTGCCACATGGTGACGCACCTGACAATTATTATTACGAATACTCTGTCGACTGGCTACAAAGAGAGATCATGCATGAGCTGACCGTCGAGTACTCGGACCTCAATCGAAGAGTGAATGCAGTTCTCATGATTTCCTAAGCTAATGTGCACGAAAGAGAAAAAAAAGTATATGAATTGCTGTGAGCTGATGGAACTTCGTTCCTATTCTCTTGCAGCTCGTAGGGATCGCTGTCTTGAAAATATGAACACAAAATACAATTGCAACTACCTCGTATCGATATCAAATCTTTCCGGCAATTTTCTTTAAAACAATGCCTCGGTTCATAACAAAGCACAGATTCAAGAAGATATTGCACAAGTAACACATTCTTAAGGCACCGGATCTCTAAAGTAAGCTCTCTGCAGCATGTGACTTTCGCTCCTGCTGTACTCGATAAGAAAAATCGACTCTTTAAAACTGTGATGTCGTTTAGACCGCCTTTTGCTCGCTTGATACTCTGTTTAACGTTTTTGGTCGTAGTCATTGACACAGCGGCTCTGATATCTGAAACTGGCCATTCCTTAGCAACATTGTTTTATGTTCGATGCCGAAGGGTTTCGAGGCTTAACGCTGCGCTTCTATAAAAACCTATATCACAAGAGACTCCACACAGTTTCTGAACAAATCACTAGCGAGAATAACAGGATCACTTTTAAAGTAAGCCCAATAACAGCGTTCTCGGCAGTTTATGTGGGCTATCGACAAATCGCGGTACTACATTTGCATGAATTCATTGACGTTCTACCATGCTGCGGCAGACAAAACCACCAACCAGTATCATGTGCAACCAACAAATACCTCCCTGAAACTGTTTTCACACAATGGTTGTCGTTAAAGACTTACTGACTGAAAATTGTTACCGCTTATCGAGGCTTAACGCTGCGCTTCTATAAAAACCTATATCACAAGAGACTCCACACAGTTTCTGAACAAATCACTAGCGAGAATAACAGGATCACTTTTAAAATAAGCCCAACAACAGCGTTCTCGGCAGTTTATGTGGGCTATGGACAAATCGCGGTACTACATTTGCATGAATTCATTGACGTTTGACGTTCTACCATGCTGCGACAGACAAAACCACCAACCAGTATCATGTGCAACCAACAAATACCTCCCTGAAACTGTTTTCACACAATGGTTGTCGTTAAAGACTTACTGACTGAAAATTGTTACCGCTTTCATTGCAAAAGTTCTACTAATGTATGACAAACTGTCAACTTGCAGATGCATCTGCTCGGTCATATGGCTAAACCAAACGTTTAAGAACTAAAATTTGCAATTAGTGCCTATTTTGTACGTTTTTTACGCCTTAGTAGAAAAGCATGAAGCAGTACACTCTTACAGCTACATCATTTATGAGATAGCGGCAAAACAGCTCATTTTATGCCCCCGTGTTGCTGAACCCTAAAGTTAATGCATCATCGTCGTAGTAATTTTGACAGTTCAGGCCTCACGTCAATATGAAAACGCAAGCGATGAATTTCAACTTGAAAGAATTGTTTCCCACGAACTCGTTCTTTCACAATAATGTCAGTAGGGCAGGGTAACCAGCTCCAAGCTCGATACACTTTTGTTCTTTTCTGGACATCCTCTGGCCAGGTACATACAACCGAAATTACAGACAACACTGTGAGCTTACTTGGCGTATGCCTTTTCCAAAAGGGAAGCCCAGAACTGATCCGTGTGCTGGGAATTAATGAAGACGAGACGGCCGTTGACTGTTGGCAGCCTATCGTCTACGAGAACTTCTCTCCATTCTCCGCACCACCATAACCGAAATCGGAAAATTCCAGCGTAATCATCGCTATTCTTGACTATGTTTTGGTCTGTGAAGGCCTGATCTGCTGGCACGACCCGATAGAACAATTCACGGGACAACCACAAGCAGCCGAGACAAGACGTTAGCCATCGGTCACCTGAAATTAAAAATACAAGCGTGATTTGTAGCAAATGGTCAGGATTTCGAAAAAGACACGGAAGATTTTAAGTCGCAGTGTCCGGTACTATGCAAGAAGGCAACCAAATGTTTTCGAAAGAGCTGGTGAATACCATTGTTGGTAGCCTCCTGTTAGCTGATTTGAAAAGGACGTATACTTGGTAAAATGTTCTCATCACACGTAAATCAAATGACTTTCAGTTTGGGTAGCTACACTTTCAAGGAAAAATTCACGTAGGATGGCAGGAAATTGATTGATTTCAGGCTTTAAAGCAGAAGATTCAAATAATTTGTTCTTAGCTCCACTCCGTCACATGTAGCAACATCATTTAGAGATAGCCACTGAACCAGCGCTACCTCAGACATTTTCCAACAATATCACTTCAAATATTAATCAATTTCCAGGAACAAACTTTGTTACTGTCATAATAGCACAGATGAATTCTTAGAACTTATTGATGCACATGAAGTCAGAAACAATTCTATGACTTCCGAAACATATATGTAGTACAAAATTAGCCGTAAATGTAATTCTTTGTAGGACTGTGACAAATGACTCCAGTTGTGGAAAGGCTAAAAATACGTCTGTGTTACGTTGCGCAGTAATCTGTAATTGTAAGATTTTCCCTAGTAAGAACCAGTAGCAGTAATTAACTGGGGCTAGTCAACTATTGTAAGATTTAAATGGGTTAACAGTCTAACTAAGGATGGGCACAATTATTTTGTGTTCTAGAGTTGAAATCCGCTGCTAATATTCACGCTTTTTTTGGTCTCTTGCTTTATAGCTTCAAATGCAATGTGCGTTGAAGCTTTTCTTGTACGAGAAAAGATGGTTTGACCCAAACTTTTCAACTTCTATTGTGTACAAGCTCCGGCAAATAATCTCGTCGCCTCTGCCATTGGTTCCCAATTTCGTAGTGCAAGAACTAGTAGCCAACTTTTGCGCAGAGCTTTCTTGTACTTTTGTATATTTTTATCACAAGTAATACGAAACCCTGTACTAAAAAAGCATGTACAGGTCTCACGAAGTACCATTTCGGACGCGCTGCTAAACTTTCTAACTAGACAACCTTCCTACAAAAATTCAGGGAGTATTATATATCTAGTATCTAGTGTTATGCATACATGCAGTTATTATATTTCTCATTTAAGAAACGCATCGTCGCAAAGTTATACCTAATCTCCCCTCCCTGGTAACGTTATCCTCCTTAAAGTCTGTTACTCTTTTGTTTAGTAACATGCGAAACTACTCTAGCAACAAAGGGCGACTGAAAATGGCACACAAGTACTGGTCAGCTAGATGAGCTCATCGTTTAAGTCCTACCGTGTACTGAATCGTCAAATTCTTCACTGGATAGTTTGGCTTTCGGAAGGGTAATATTTTGTGAGAACTCGGGAATGCATCGATCTGATAAAATTCGTTTGCATCGTTGCACATCCATCCTACGATAAATCCTATATTTTGACCATGATTTCACTTTACATACGAGAAGGAAATACGCATTAAGGAATTTAATTGGTTAACAATCATCACATTTGCAGAATTAGAACTAAACCAAAATCAAGCCGTTAGTTCATGTTGGTGCGAAGATACCGTCCTCTCAAGAATGAAAGTGTACGATGACATGTTCATTGCGCCACAGTTTGACGGCATAGGGCCACCAGCGCAGCAACAAGAGCAGCAACTTTTAACCAACCTTGCCTCAAAACCGGCACATCATTACCTCAGTCATTGTCGCTGTGAAGCAATGTAGGAAGAAAAATAGACAGAGACTGTTGTTCCGGTCACTCACCTAGTTTTCCCGGCACGATGTCGAATTGAAGATTGTTCCCACCGGTGACAAAAACGGGATTCTGACTCAGCTCCTGAAACCAACAAAACGATATCAATCAATGTCAAGAGGAAGAAACTCGAGGCTAAATAGTACTGCCGCTGGGTTGTCAGGTTGGCCATTTCCTGGTCTTAGTGATACGTGAGGCAGAAAATGACAAGCACTTTGTTGTGAACTGATTTTTGTGAGAAGTTTCTCTGAGTTGGAGTAAATTGTTTTGTAAAGCTGGATACGGTCACGTCATGCAAAATGCTCGAACTTAACAACTTGTAATGGCAACTAAACACAACGAAGGTCATAGGGCAAATGGATAAAGCGGTAAATAAAATGTAATATCACAAGCAATACAAACACCGCCACGTTATTGCACACGAAAGCGCTTGCAAACTAGGCCAGCAGCGTGCCTTTGATTTCACCCACTGGTTACATGCAAAAATTCTACCTTCTCTCATCCACTTGTACAATAATCGTCACGGAATGGTCGGCCTAAACAAACAAAGAAAGCCAGTTCAGGCTGTACTACTCTATCTAAGGCTTCCTTCCCGTAACTATAATTCGATTTTCTGTGATTTGCAACTTGGAGTCGCAGCTCGAGAAGTCGCTCCAATTTCCTCGGAGACTAATTTTGCGAAGAGTACAAAAGACCAAAAAATTTATGGATGAATGGATGAAGCATTCATTCGTTTTTTCAGGCTTAAAAACTTGAGAATATTGACGGCATCTTATCTTGTCGCCAGAACTACCTCGTGGCCTCTCTGGAAGATGATTGCCACTGTTTTTTAAAATGAATAGAAATACCTTGTGAATCTTGTACAGTGTATCCAACCACATTTGTCCCCGATCGTGTGCACTTAAGGCAAGCAGTACTGCTGAGGGTTCGTCCCTGCAGTGTTACCTGCATTTTTCTCTGTGGCTGTGGCTGTGCACATCAACAGGTGCTCATCGGGGACAAATGTGGTTGGACATACATGTACTGTACTTTGCAACCTCAATAAGTTGTGAATTAATGAGTAGCAGTTCAATTCAAGAAACAGCGTTGCAGTCTTCCTTTGATGTAGTCGCTGATGACCTTGCGTCTGGTTAGGTTCAGGCATCAAATCATGGTATTTTGTCTCTTTAGGCTTTAGCCTCAATCCAAGCCCCAACGCCCCACGGAACACTTGCTCACACCTAAGCCTTGATTTAAGCATGGGGGTGTAAGATTACTGAAAGACACGGATTGGAGTAATATGTAGGTGTTGTGCAGGAATATAAAAAGCATTCAGCACTGACACTTCAAGAGCGACCAATCGTCTTGCCTAACTAGGAGTTGTGTAGGCATATAACAATGGGTAATAAAATCATTCATGCAATATGCAAAATCACAAATTCAGTAAAATTATCGCGAGGATAAAAACAGCTGCGTGAGAAAAAAATTCTGATCTAGCCTTTACGAGCGACTAAATTTTGAATGAGACGATAAACGATTACTTTTTAAATTGACAAAGGTTGCAGAGTGATCGCAAAGGAAAGAGACGGTGCATGCTTGATGTGCTCTGTTCTGTTCTGATGTTCAGGTTGACCTATCCCGGTCCACGAGGTTGTTCAAAACCTAAAACTTTGTGATAAGTTGTGATACACATTTTTGCGCATCCATTAGATTTTACAAATCCATCGAATTCGAAATTGCTTCTACTGATTGAGTATAAACCTCATAGAAATACTTCATAGAGCTTCGAAAATTACATTTTATGATAGTTGATGTAGCGTTCAGGAAAGTTCCACATCGCAATTCTGATGTGATATCACAGGTATTTTGTAGGCGACAGTGCAGCGCAAGAAAAGGCCAGCTCGTCACTTTCAGTGAGCACTGAATTGCGTGTCGCTATCATTATGCCAAGTATAAATGCAACACCCCCTTTGTTGAAGATATCGCTGCGAGTCAGTCGACTCTCAACATCACTGGTGAACCTGTCAAGAGGCATGCAGGTATCTGCGGGCGCAACGTGTAAAACCTGACCGCAGCTTTACAATAACTTTACATGATATCTTGGCAGTTTCGTGTAAAGTCAAGATTGCTTCTTGACCTACTTTAAAGATGAAGCATTGAGCGCTAAGCCAAGCATCTGTGAGTAAAAGCCTTGGAGCAAGTTAAATATTTAAGCTCTTTGGTCTCCGTCAGTCAGTGCAGTGACTTGATATCCTACTTACATGTTAGTGAATGCCGAACTTACAATACAGATTTTCCGCACTTAATGCCTGATGATTTACTTTCAGAGTTTCCTATATGCAGCACAGCGGCCCGGTTCGCTAAAATGCTTGGGTCACTTACTTTTTGCGATCTTCCGTTCATTTGTTTCCTTTCTGACTATTATAATATCTATCTCATCGGTTAAAAAGGTTTCCAGTAACCAAATGGTGCTGTCAAAATGACACTTAACGCTCAAATATACTTCCATCAATATACCACATTTAGCACTTCTGATATACACGATCACATGAACCACATCTAATCACCATGGTTACCGTGTCAAGAGAAATTGTTGGAAGCAATTTTATTACCATGTTTGCCAAAACCTGTTAATTGATTAGATTCTTCCTTTGATTGTTTTCTGCACTGACTGAGGTCGACTAGCGAACCAGGATCTCTAGAACTTAAGCTGGTGCTTACTTTGATTTGGCTTTGGCAAAGTTATTTTCTATCCTATATTTAATTTCATAACTTTCCACTCAAAATATTACTGACTTGAGCTACAGATCCAGATTTCTCTCGTGCTTGTAAAATGTTTGCATCGCGCTTTTGTTCAGCTAATGCTTGTGCAAATCACGTCTGTGATTCTCTTTTATCCTAATCATTGGCAATTACTCCTCTCATATGTTAATCAAATGCTTTTGAACAATAAACATCACGAAGTACATTAACACCGCACCTGGACCGCTCGAACCGTGAAACGAGCATCGCTTGGTTGGTTCGAGTTGAGACAACTTGCACTTGCCTACGTGTACCGATGATGTTTCTGGTTGGGTTAGAATTTAACTTGTTTGCTTTCAGAACGTAGCTTGCACAATTAGTAATTCTGCAATTAGTAGCTTGTTAAGATGAAATTCGAGCTAAAGGAAGATAATTATGACGTCATTGAATCGGTGAAACGAATTGGTTTACCTATCTAATTCTGGAAGAACACATCATCCAATTTAGATGCTATCGCTCTTAATGAAAAAAAGACAAAGGCTTGCTCTTTAATTAACCGAGTAAAAATGCTGTAACGAAGCCGAAAGGCTCGATATCGATTCTAGACACAGAGAGCAAGAAGATTAAGTCGTCAGATGTTGTACCATGTATTAACATGCAATATCAATGGCTTTTAAAGCAAGTAAGAGGAATAACCAAAGCGGTAAAACTTTAATCCAGTCACATTAATGAGCAATTGACTGTGCTTGCATATTAGAGCGGAAGTGAGACGATGGAAAATTAACTATATCATAAGTTCATAATCACCTGGCTGTTTCTTCCTCTTTCAGCGCTTGAGCAAGTCAGGAGACTCTTAATTCTGTGTCAAGTTTGGAAACTATAGGGATTAACAATGAAAAAGCGGCCTCATCAACTCGTAGTCTTTTCGGTCATAAGGAAATGGATCTTTAGCCAAAAATCATCACTGAACTTAAACGCTATTCTTGTCGTGCTGTGCTTACCCACGCCCGTTGTTCGCATCTCTTTGCCGGCAGAAAATTGGAAGATCTTTCAAGCCTTGTCAAACAGCGTTAAACCTGTGCGTTGAAGTTGGTTCCTGATGCCAAATAATGTGATAATGATAGAGATGTCGGGCTTGGTGCAAATCCTTGAGCTCCACCACTATACTGTGTTCTATGTATCCGTTGCCTCAGAATCTCGACAAAATTGCTACCAAAGATTCTTCACAACAATACAATACATATTCTAATTTTTAATAGTATGACAGATAATTAATTCTCATGATGGGCATTGGATAATTATTCGTGAGCCCAATTGATGCCTCGTATAATATGCATAGGGAAGAAATTTTAAAACAAATTTCATATACGCACATTAGCGGTGCTACTTACATGAGCAAGTGCAGGTGAATGATGATAATGATGATTAGTGCGTAGCTCAAATTGTTGTAAAGTAGCTAGTAATCTTTTGAGCCTTACAACGGACAGGTTTTTTCGTTTACATACACAGCCCCTGTAAACGGTACACCGACGTTTACAAATTATGGGAAATGAAACCAACATCGCCAGAGGAGGTCTCAAAGGCTGCTGACTTTCCATTATGAACTGATGAGATGAGTGAGAATTTGATTTCCCGTTCTTATCACGCGCATGAACCCCTACTACAGAAGAGGTTCCGTACTTGGCAGAGAAGAATTTTTGCGCTCAATTTATGAAATGAATGAGTTAGTGTCACTACCCGCCTATATGTTCATGTTCACAAAGAAAGTCCACCTTTGCACAACCGAATTTTACTGCTGATGCTTCTAAAGACTCAGATGTGTGCCAAGTCAAAAGTATGCTTATTCGAAATGGGCAATTTTATATTTCTTTCATGACTAATCAATACCGATAGTATTTAGACATAAGATGATTAAGTTTGCTAAAAATAATTATTTCCATTTCTCTGCAATCTCAAAGTACAACTCAGCAAGTTCATGATGGAATACGGATGCGGGCTCTGAACACAAGTTTTGCATAGATTAGCCCTAAATCCGTATAAAAAGCTAAGACGAACTCCATGCAGGTTTATTTGCTAACCTGTGTCGGCTGGGCTTTTTTATGTACAAAATTACATCTTAAGGAGTCAAAACCAAGAAATAGGAAGAAGGAATGATTTCACTTCACTTATCCACGTCTTTTGGACAAGAGGTGGTAAGTATTTACTGGCGATTGAAGTTGATTCGCATTATTATTCAATCCAAACATCTGAATGAATTATGAGCCGTTGTATTTCCGCGTCGCAGCTGAATGTGCAGAAGGAATGGCTTATTTAGAGGAGGCAAGCACTGATTTACATTGAGAAAGCTATGGTGATGATGATAAAAAGAATATTGCTGCGTTTACGACGCCGGATGAGGGTTGCCCAACCAGGATAAAATGAAAGCAGCCTTCCTGAATGTTCTCTTAGACTTTTTTCCCTCTCCACCGCGACTTATTAGATAACTGTAGTTCATGTAATTGAAAGACTCGAAATTGAACAGAAGAAATAACGAATAAGCTTACGTTTTTACCATAAACTACATGCATTGATGTTTACCTTTTCTTTATAAATGTATAATTATTAGCGCACATTCAAATATGCAATTGTGGAAATTTGCGCTCTTTCCCAGCACTTGATTATTACTCCGTATGGAAATGAAATGATTCGCTGCCCGGAACATCTGATCAATATGTTGTTTTGACCAATGCTCATGCTTATTACAGAAGAGTCTGGTGGCGGAAATCAAAAACTTCACGCTCCATGCATACGGCAGCTTCAGCCAACCTACGTTCTATGATATACTCGAGATGAAACGGCTTACTGTTAGCTAAGAAGGTATGTCTGGTTGTGAAATCGCGAAGGCATGAACTGCAAAGCAATGTTACCCAGCGCCTTCAGACAGCTAGTCTGCACAATGGTTACCTGAGGAGCAGTGATTATCACAAGTGGCTATATAATTAATCGCCACTGAACAGCAGAGGTAGATCAGCTCAGGATGCAAAGAGATGTGCTGAATGATAAAAGGGAGCAAGCAACAAACTTTCGCTTTCAACAAACTCCGGAAGAGAATTTTTACGCAACTTGCCCTGTTCATTCATAGGCCTGACGACTGAGGGACCTCATTTATGAAGAATCACGTCAGCCAAATTACTGCAGCCATCTACCTCTTGACCTGCTAGCAGGGAAGATTAATGGCAAGTGTCCATGCAACGAGATATAACTGAATTACGTTATAGTAATGCAGAACTCATTCCAACATTCCATCTCCAACAGGTGAGAGTCAAAACAGGAACTGGCACATTCCATCAACCGTATCGTGTTCGCATAAGCACTTACAATTTATTAGTAGTCTGATTCCCTGGTTACGCTGGTAACATACAAGAGAATGCAAGCAAGCATATGGGCTTAAAGACAAGGTCCCATGTTTAGATGTTTCTGATACTCGCTACGTTATTGTACGAGGAAACATGACTGATACTAGTACTGATGCTCAACGAACTTTTAGGATACGTTTGCGTGCCTCAGAAACAGAAGCAGCCGAAAGAGATTCGTTTTTCTTGAAAGTATTTTTATCATGCATTCAAACGGATGATCGGCACGTGCATTACAATTCTAGGTCGAGCCATGCTCGACTCGAACCATTGACTGCCCGTTTTTTGTCTGTTAACTATTTTAGGTACACTCCTGGTAACAAAATCCGGCAGATAATAGGTCTACTTACCTTAGGCCTTTTCCATATAAATTGAAAAGGAGGAGTTTGATAGTAAAACACAGAATTTTGAACCGCTGGAAAATCCGGATCTTCCCACAAGTCTCCCCGCTTTAAGCACAGGTTCTTGATTCGCTCAAAGTCCGAACTCATTGCAGTGAATATCCTTCAGAGAATCATCAAATAATGACAGAATGACGAAATTAACAGTTTGGTAAAACTAGACGCGTCGAAAACTTTCTCGGCTGGTCTAAAAAATACACGCGCAGGTTTTGACCATGGCAGTGGTCCACTTGCTACATTTATTACTTTGTGCCATTTTGGAAGATTCTTGCTTGGTAAAAGTCGAGCATGACAAGGAGAGTGTGGGCATGCATAGTCTGAGAAAAGTCATGTTGATTCACTCTAGAAATGGAGAGCCCCAAATCTTTGCGGATTGTAATAGCTAGCTACCAAATAGTTGATTTTATATTACATGAAGAATATCCGTGTCCGCCACTTGTTGAAGTTCACAAAAAGACTGGATGAAACTTCGCCACAAAATATTTTTACATGTACTCTGATTGGTACGGGATACGCTGTAAATGTATATCACAGTTATTATGCATCACAGTTGACGCCACGTTGGAATTCTGTTGCGTGAGGAAGCATTAAGAGGAAATCACTGTTTACAACGGGCTTTTGCAGAAAACACCAAGCCTGCTATGTATCACTCTACCTGCTTGTGTCAACTTGTTGCTGGCCGAATTGACTTTAACAGAGGTTGCATACAGATCGAAGGAATATCGGATTATTGGCTCTAAATCCCATAAGAAGGAAGATTGAAATGCGCACAGCTTGACTCTGAAACCACAATAGTGTTATCTTGATACAAGGGGCTGCTTGCAATTCTACGGCTTATCTCGACGCATATACTCAAGTTGGTAATGTTGACTAATTAGTCAAGTGGGTTAAGGCTATAAATGGCCACTTTGGGCTGTAAGTTTCAAGTTTTAGCGAGACACTTTAAAAGGAACCCACCAGACATACACCACACAGTCTTGATAGTTTCACCAAAGATGCTAACTCGTGCCCTTTTTTTAGTATCGACCAGTTATTCGAGCTTCGCATGTAGACGAATCACAAAACTTGAGCTATCTGCACAGCTGAATACGGTAACCCAGGATTTCAGATCCTTCCAAGGCCAGACAACGGATTTTATCCACTATTCGATATAGACAATTCGTAAACACCAAACTCATCACATTATAGCTGGAACCAACAGACCAGGAAATGTGCGAAAAGATCTGTTTACACTGTAATGCAAATTGCGAAGTAAGAGCATGCGGCTGGTTGAATGACCAGGTGTGGCGGACAAAACACGAATGAAATGAAATTCCTTGAAGAGTTTCGAGGAAGGAGGTGGATACAGATTGCTCCTCAGAAGATCGTTTCCCTCTTCTCACCACTCCTTGCCTTCTCCAACTGCCTATTGGTTTCCTTCAACAATACACAAACGTTGAAGCTTCAGACGTGAAATCTTTTCAGCCAAGATTATACTGATACTGATAACAAATGCCTAGTAGTCATAGCCTACCTTGCTCGAGCATAATCAAATGCCTCAATACTCTTAAGTTTTAAGAGTAGGTCTCACGCTGAATTGCGACCTTTCTCAAATATGTCCGACATCTTAGAAACGGTATATCACGAATAGTGTTTCTTCCACCTGCATCATGCCATGACGACGGCAGGTTGGAGAATTACTCTACAGAGTTTGTAGGAAACGGACGACCGCCTACAGCGCTCTTTGCCATCCATTATTACTAGCTTTTGCAACTTGACAATGTTTCGGTGTTTTAATTTATGCCTCGTAGGATACCGAACGTGCCCTGGTACTGAAATGCTATGCCATTTCCATCCTTGAAAGTACCTTTTCACCAAAAACCAACAAAACAAAGGATTTCAGTGTATTATATATCGTGGATTTAATATATATTGGCTATGATTCATGACAAAGAACCATTGAAGGACGAAGAAACAGTGACGACTGCCAACTACATCTGCGTACCTCGGGTTAAGATATTACGCTACTATTGAGTACTTGCGAGTCTAGGTGGCTAATACCGATGATGAAACGGTCGTGTCAATATTCACGCCTCTGATTTCGTTGCCATCGTTTACTGATGCCAGATATTATAGAAATTGTACAGCTAGGACAAACCGATCCACAAACCCTCCATTTTCAGCAGCTAAAAAGAGGGGAGCCGAAGTTAAAACGTAATCATTTGTAACCTAATGAAGTTTAAATCAACAACATTTTTCGCACTGTTCTTGTTTTACTATCATTATTTTCTTACAATTGTGGCCATTGAAGGATGTATAAATCTGCTTGCGATTCACATTTCATGTCCTCAGTCTGCATCGTTGTACGCGCCACTAAATGAATAAGAAACAGTCACAGACATCAGTGAAGCAAAAATTTAAGCGAGCAAATAAGTAACAAACAAATACGTCACAAAAATTGACTATAAAAACAGCCTATACAAATAACGCAGCAAAGCATCTTATAAGATGACGGAATTAAATTAGCAAGTCTTTTTAAGAGTATATCTTACTACAAACAACTTAAGTAGTAATGTCTCATCAGGTTACAGCTCTATCATTAAGTGTCCAAAATATTATCTTATTTACATGAAGGTACAGCGGTTATAAATACATGTCTTGTCTGATCAGCGGTAAAAGCCGATGACTGTGGTACACACTAATGGTAATCGATTGTCAACAAACATGCGTTTTTGTATAATAAACTATGGTATTTGATATTACTTTTTTAGATATCACATGGTCTATGAACATCAAATGGTCAGTTTTTTAAATTATAATTGTGAGCCACAACCCTCAATTAGCCAGGATGTACATCTCCAAAAAGACGTGCGACTAAAATCACTTTCTAATACTGTTTTCTAATTAATTTTGCATCACTGCAGGGGCCCTCACAGATGGTGAGCCGATTGCTCTTAAACAAGACTTCGGACCCAATCGACGGAGCCCATTCTCCACCGTTTTGCTGTTGACGTACGGTTGTAACCGAGTTTGCGACAGTGGCGTGACAAATTTCCGAGCCTATAATTGTCAATCTTGGAAAGTGAAATCATAGAAAAAAGATAGGATCAGATTATGCATCAAACGACAAGATTGTTGGTTACCTGATTTATCCAGGCTGACTGAAGACACTGTGAAGCGGTAGCTCGGTCCTCAGGATTC
Organism: Sminthurides bifidus; assembly: GCA_009872375.1. Taxonomy (NCBI): domain Eukaryota; kingdom Metazoa; phylum Arthropoda; class Collembola; order Symphypleona; family Sminthurididae; genus Sminthurides; species Sminthurides bifidus. Next base: position 16,026 of record VRMD01000181.1, read on the forward strand.
GCTTGCAACATTAACTTGATCAGCTCCTTCGCCTCATAAGATATTCCTTTGAACTGCTCAAACCCGAAGCGATACTGACAATTGATAATGTTTGCACTCATCTTCTCAAAATTATCATGAAGGAATGGAAATGTACCACTGGAATAAAAACGAAAAGTCATTAAGTAGGTATAAATGACAATCTTCTAAAATATCACAGGCGCCTAGAAACACTGACCCATACATTCCTTACCTTAGAAGTAAGAACAGTAGAACTCCTGTACTCCAAATATCTGCACTAACAGAACATTTCTGTCGTAGTAGTACTTCCGGCGAAGCGAACTCAAAAGATGGTAAAGTCTGTGGCAAACAATCCGGAGATCCCTCAGCTACATGGCAAGCGTCCCCAAAATCTACTAATTTCAGAGTAGGAGGTCGAACTCTATTGTCGATCAAGATGTTGTCGGGCTGGAATTATACATATATTAAACGAACTGCTGCATCTCTTTGCGACGGAAGTAATGCAAGGGTGATGCACGTTTTTCTGCCAGGTCGTTACTTGCTACAGGGTCGTCATTTTTGATACTATTAAATTGACCCTTTGTAGACGTTCCGCAATATCTACGTAAATTTTCAGCCCCCTAAGCTATGAAAACAATGACGTTGTGACCACCTGATTACAGTGGCCAACTTTTCAAAGTTTCTAATGCAAAAAAGTTTCCTAGGGGTCAATGTCTAAAGTTAGGTAGCAGCTCAAAGTATTTTCGTGTAGGTCGACCTATTGCGAACTTGGCACAGCCAAATTCTGGAAAATGCTGAAAATTGATGTCTAGGGGACCATACAAAAAAAGTAAAAGGTGTTTAGGGTCCCCCATGACCGATTTCAAAAGCAGCCTCCTAGGACCTTCTCGACCCACAGACCACCTCAATTTTTACTTGGCAGCGTATTTAAGTGCTATTCAGCAAAAAGAATCGAGTAAATGACGCACGGAGGTTGCGCTGTGCGTCAGAATATGTTCCAACCGGTCGCTCCGGAAACTTCTGGATGACCCTTGCCCACAGCAGGATGTCACATCATGACAATGCTGGCATCATCAGATGCAGAATTTTTCGAAATACCAGCTTCATGTTCACAATCAAATTTTTAAGGAAAAGTTATTGCGTAATAAGCCTGAAGCAAAAAAAGTCGGTGAAAAATCAGTGGCTTTGGCAAAACTTTAAAAAGGTATCGAAAACTCATGCCGTGGTCCAAAGGGTGAAATGATCGTGAAAATGATTGTTGGTTTTGATAGAACAAAGAAAGATCTAAAACGTAGTATATTTGAAACAGTTCAATTCTGACGAATTTAAATGTTGCTGACTGAAAACTAAAGTGGGGGAAAAAGTTGCATCACCCTGTACATATTAAATTCGGACTACTCAAGAGCGATTGCAAGTACCTCCACGTCCAGGTGGGCAATTTCAAGGCCGTGAATATGCTCTAAAGCTTGAAATAGTTGCTGAATCACAGTTGCTACTGTATATTCCATGTAAAAATCCTGGTCGCACAAATACGAGAACAAAGACACGCCAGGAATGCTGCAAGCAGTTTAAGATTTCGATTTGGTGATTAGATCTACTCACAGTTTTTGCAATAATTACCGCGACGGTAACCACCAGAATAACCAAAATAATGAAGCAATGAATTCTAGAACTTATAACTTACTATTCCATGACAATAGCTGAATATGTAGCTGTTTCACAAAACGCTTTCGCACAAACTATGTGGTCGTGACAAACAGCTTGAAGAATTTGAAATTCTTTCAAAATCAGCTGCTTCTTCCATCTTTTTCGATGAACGAATTTAACAGCTAACTCTTCTCCTGTCAAAACTTCTTGGCATCGGCGGATGACGCTAAATCGACCTCTTGCAATATCTTCTAGCTCGACGTACCGCTTGCAAAACTCAGTATCTTTGATAGTATCTGAAGACGCGATTGGTGAACTCGGGGATGCGCCACGGAGACAGAGGTGAAAAGTGTCGGATGTTGTCAAAGTAGGTGTTGTAGGGCTCATGGGCGAAGATGGTGGAATTATCACAGATTCGGATTCAGCACTTGGTTCACTTCGAGTGCTACCTTCGCCATGAGCTATAATCCTAAACGAATACATTTGACCTGGCGTGAGATGCTGAACCTTGCAGTTACTGTCTGCAACAACCGCGCAGCTTGTCCAGATGTCACTTCCTGCCACGCAATGTTGAACTGTATAAAATTTTATGGCTATGCTTGGCTTTCCGGGTATTGTCTCCGTGTTTTCCCACTGGAGATCTACTGAGTCATTTTCACTAATCTTGACGACAGGAGGATTTGGTTGCAAGGGCGAAACCGCTGCGTACAACAAATTATTGAAATCAATAACATTCTGAAATTACGGCCTGAAAAACTTTACAGGAATGTAGGCAATACCTTACCAATTACGCTCAGTACCGAAGTCGTTGCATTGCTACCAGCTTCATTTGTAGCTATACACGTGAGTCGCCCCGAATCAGATACTCGACTTGCATTTATTGTGAGCGTAGCTACACCATCCCGAGTGAAAGTTATATTATACCTGCTACCGCTACGTAAGCTGTGTCCAAATGCATCTTTCCATGTCACCACGATAGGATCTCTTTCGTGGTTGTGCATGCGAACTTGACACTGTAAAATCGCTTGGTTTCCACTTAATACTTTGACGCTTGTCAATTGAACACAAAAGGTCGGAAGGTGGTCCATCAAATCTATTACATCATCTGAATGGTTAGAAAAGACCGATGAAGACGTTTCCTTCTCTGCTCGGCGGTGAAAATTGGGTGGTTTGAGTCGGAAGCGAAAACTCCACGGCTTCTTCACAATAGTCACTGACGCTGTAGTGGCTTCCTCCGAAACACGAACTCCTTCAGTACCATTATGCAGCAACACTGACGGTATCCAGCCTTCTTGGCAAGGTGGAGCTATTTTTTTTACAAAATAATATCCTAACGTATGGTTCATTCCCAGAACTCTCACACTTTCACTTTTAGCGACTGCCATTTCTTCATTCTTCAAAGCTTGAAAATCTGACATCACGGTAACGATTGCCCCGGGTGGCACCGGAATGGTAAACTGGGAGAAGAAGTTCCTCGCAATTTGATCGCAACTGGGATTTGAGAGGTCTGCAGCCTAGAAATTAACACCGTCAAGTTCAGTATTGAAACTGATATGTAACCTGTGATAAAAATATGTTAATTTGCCGAATCAACATATTTTCATTGCAGGTTGCTTTCTAAATCCACTCAAATGTATAACATAAATGCTAAAAAAGTTGCAAATAGTTAAAATTCGTCTTGCGGATGAAATTGTTATGGGTTAGTGAACAAGCTCTTAATGCAATACTAAAGGTGAGTAATGAACGTGTCAAGGCTTTGTGTACGTTCACGTGACCTACGTTCACGTACATTTAACGTATTCAAGAGACCTAGGCTCGCTGCAAAAGTAGATTTCAGCATGCTGCGTTCCTTGCGACATGCTCCACTACAGTCCCATTACCTTCATTTACATGGCATTGAAGAGATCGAATGCGCTTTAAGCCCACATGCAATGATTACCAATACGAGTAAACATACATATGTTATAAGAGTTATATTAAAAAGCGAAAGTAAGTTCAAATGACTTAGCAAGTGGATCTAAAATTAAGCACTGACTAGTGTGAAAAGATACATAAGAATAAATAGGTTGTAACACAAGCTCATTAATTCATGGCTGATACGTGGTTATCATCGTATAAATTAACTAATCTGTACCCTCAAAAAGCTCGCTGCCATGCTAGGAGTTTCAAAGAATCGCTGTTGATGGCCTATATCAGATTGCACTTGATCAAAATAATTCGACGCAAAAGTAGAGCCCTTTTCCATATCTGCCGTCTTTCCTTTCCCAGTCCGAAGAGAGTTCCGCCAGCCACTAATTGTGTATTTCTTGGGAGGTTTAGACGGGCAGTCAACCGAAGTCGTGGGCGGATGTAGTAGCGGAGGAGCTGGGTACTGTTGTATGCAAAGAGGCAAAGCGAGGGAAGTTCGCGTAACAGAAAAGCCAGCCGGACGATTAAAGGCTTTCTCCGACAGCGTATTTGACTTGGAACTGTGCATTTCAACAATCGCGCAACTTGGTGTTGAAGTTTCTACGGAATCAGCAGAAAATGTGCTCGTGCTGGATAGCTTCTCCGTACCAAACCGAATTTCAGGTGCAGGACTACGGTGCATCAAAAAAAGCAATTTTAAAGTATGTATATACAAAACAACTGCCACATCACACATATAAGCGAACTGAAAGTCACACAGAGGAAGCCAAACGCCAAAAGTACACATCACATATACTATAGCTGAAACGATCACATTCAACTCATAACAATAGCAAGCCTCTGGTCTGTGAATTACAGATCTCGTTGTCTAGCTTGAAGAGAGCAGAACTATAATTTTTTAGCGTACAAAATACAATGTTACACTAAAATTAGCGTCTTTGCCGTAAAGGTGCACTATGTTGTAGTAAAACCAAAGACGATAAAAAGCTACATACAATTCGTCAGTAGCACTGAAAGCTGACCGTATGATTAAACAGAGAACTTAACATAGCAAACTGTACATGCTGTGGTAAAATTAAAACCATAGACTTCACTCAAGGGACAAAATCATAATGCAATTGCACTCTTAGCACTGCGTAAGCAGTCGTTCGGTCGCAGTTCTTAATACAAATACACAATAATGTCGGCAAACAAAAACAATTAATCGACTGGGAACCTACCCCCAGCAAGTACGACAATAAGCGGGTTCACACTCCAATTTTTTAATATTATAGATAAAGTTAGTGAATCAATCACTTCAAACTTACGCATAACAAATACAGAGCTCTAAACCATGCTATGCAATTCCTTGCAGCAATAAAAAGTTTCAACTTTTGTATTTTAAAAAATCAGTCGATATATTCTCTGGCTTTTAACAAACATACGTAAGTGTATTCCTAAAACATTAACATTTTTTACAAATAATTATTCAACTAACTTGGCTTCGTAATTGTCAGCGAAATTCTAATGCACAACATACTAAAGGAGATGCTTAAACAACATGTTAGCACATGAACAGTTACATCAAAATGACTTCTCTCAGCTCCATATTTCTAGTTTCGAGACGATACGGAGTTAAAAATAAAGTTTTAGTACTAGATAAAATCGCATCTAAACGTTTTACGTTGATTCCATTATTATTTGTAGTGTACTGCCGTTACTACAATTGTATTGACATTGACATCTAGTCAGATATTAAACTATGATAGTTTCACAGAAACCATTGTAAAATATGGTAATGCATAAATAAGCGACGCGCAGAGATCAAAAAGCGTAATCTATGACTTTCACATAATAACACCCTTCGGTCTACTTTGCTTTGGTTATCTATGAAAATAGGAGTGATGTACTCTTCTACGTGGCTAGGCAAAGAAAGAAATCGGAAATCACTGGACCTGCGATGGTATTTCTTTGACAACTAACGCGATCTCTATGCGAACGTTAATAATTATTAGACCGAATATTTTTAAATGGGGAAAACAGAAACATTTTGGCTTGCTCTGACTGCTAATTATAGTTGATAAAATCTGGAAATTCGTGCTGAACTTTCCTCATCTGATTACAGGAAAACGAAATATCTGTGGGACCGTAACGCTCTTGTGTTTTGGAAATTATTTAGGACTAATAAAACAATGTAGGAAATACAATGAGTAACTCATACATAAAATAGGCTGGGCCGTGTTAAAAAATCTGATCAAGTCACTCTAGATTCACAACAGGTACATTTAACACTGAAGCTCAAGCGCCACAAGGAACGCTATCAATTCTGTTCGTCTCCCCATATTGACCCTGCACCCATTCACCCTTCTAAAACAAGTTCCTGGATGCTTCGACGGTGACTTTGTTCCGTAGACCTACAAGTTGTTCTGGCAAACTTGCTGCACGGTATGTATGTGACAAAGTTAAATATACAGCGAATCTTATCCAGACTACTGAAAACGGGTAATGTGATCAATCTCGAATCAGGTAATCACTGTCAACAAGACTACTTGATTTGGAGATACACGTTCAAGTGAGACTGGTTTCACAAAATGTGCTAGTTTCAGGATTGAGTTATACACTATAAAACAGACATGCCGCTATTTCTCTTTTAAAAAAATCTAGTTACACGACTCCCAACTACAAGGTTAGTCTAGCGTACCAATTTCATGTACGTAGAGTATTCGGTATACCACTCACAATAAATCACATATTTACCAAAACAATTTGAGCTATGTAAACAAATAATTTAGATTTATCAAGCAATCAATACCATCTTTTTGAGTCCAACGGAAGCAATATTTGTTGATTCAAGACAACTTATAATTTTGAGTCAGAATTGTACAAAACAATAATGATGGCAACGGAACATAATCGAACATGAAGTTTTTGACTACAGCGTCAAAAAATCGTTTCTATTACCAAAAGGTATGTCTGACTCCTTTCTTCAAATATAGTAAGAAACAAAAAGGACTTAAATTTACTTCCATCAGAACTCACTTCACGTAGCTTGATCATAACCAAATGTACTTTTTCCGATAAAAATCATAACAACATGTACTTTTCGGGGTTTTAAGCTGTTCTTCAATACTGAAAGCTTCAACACAGCGTGGCAACACATCTTCCCTGTCCCATAACTGGTAACTATGTTTCGCTAATATTGTCAGTCCAATCTGGCTGTGTTGCAGCATGACAGTTTTTAATGTCCTGAACATATCACCAGAACTGATTAACATTCAGTAGGTCTGATAAAAGCAAGAAACCTTTATACTTGATTCTCAGAATCGAAAATTGAAATGGAGTGTTACAATTGTAAAAAATAATTGATTCTTGATACCGGTGTACATTATTTCTGTAATATCTTGTGGAAATTTCAATATCCATACCATTATAGAATTGATTGCCAGGAAGCTTACAAATCGACTTACTGGTAACTCATGAACCAACTCTGTTCAGATTAGCTGACAACAAGATCTTGTGGTTTTATGAAGACAGAATCATATCCTTCATAACCAGGAAGTTAAAAAAAGAATATTTAGTCTATTAAATCAAGGAGTTCATAGTTCAAGCTTAATCCTACACATAACACCAGACAAGAGGAAAAGATCTTGTTGAAACAGAAATTCAAAAGGAGTGCTTACTGTTTACTACCTTTGCTTTACAACGATATGGTGATGAAGAAAGCATTACTTTCGCAATATTTACACTACGATCGATGACTACTCAATATCACGATAAGTTTTTCAGACACTCACTCAGTTTTCCGACAAACTTTAGCTCTTGAACCTCGCTATTAAATATGTAGTTTCAATTTAAATACTAGTGTTCCAGATACGACAAAGCAGGAGATAGCTGAAACGAGCTTCAATGCTTTTGCTGCGATTCCAGAGACTTAATCGTCAAAATTGCTATCAGCAGCGGTAACTAATAAACAAATAAAAAAACTTACAGATCTTTAGTTAGTTTCGTTTTTTGGTAATACTTGATTGGTGACTGAATGGCTGCGATGAAGTTCTTCTGTGTCTGCAAAATAGCACGAATATTTTCGACCCATTCATCTCTATTTTCCTTGCCTGAAGCCTGGCAAATGTACGAAACAACTGGTTTATTAGGATCTGCAGATGTTATCATAAACTTGCAAGTATCTCCATCATCTACAGATTCTGTGAGTGACATCTTGTTGGCCTGATCAAATAAAGTATCAAATATTAAACCATAAGTTCTTGTGTTGCAACTAATTCAATTACATGTAAAAGCAATATTAATTCGTCAGTGTACCTGTATATGATCTTTGTAGACATAGCGTGGATTAGAGAATTGTGTTTTCTTTCCCACTGCTTCGCTTAATATTATACTCTGTTCAAAGAAGAAAACTTGAAGTTCTTTTCCTTTGAAATTTAGTGCAGAGCTTCCTTCGGCACATAATAAAGGTCCAAACATAAGCAATTTTCCTTGTGCTGTTATTTTACCCTACATGTAAATTGATAGGAATTCAAACATAGTATATAATTCTTAAATCCTTCAATTCGGATTTCATAAATTTGTTGGCTGTAAGCAACTCACGTCAAAACCTTGTAGTCGTCCAACATTCATCATGTCATTGGCCTCTTTGGGAACAACATGCATGACGTGGCATGCTTGCTTCAGCGCATCGATTTCTTCTTGAATTCCAATTCGTTCAGTGTACTTCAAGATGTCTTTGAGTAATAATTGGTATTTCATAATTCTTTGCACAGGTTTTATGAGCAGGTCACAAAGAGTCAGTTTGTGACCTAGACGTTGCCTTATTTCCTAAAACACGTAATATTTCGTTTAGCTGCGATTATACATGAAGGAAATGAAATGGACTATATGGTACGGTAAGTACAATGAATTATACGAATGACTTGTAAACGGATCTCTTACCTCAAAAAATGTGTAAATATATTCCGAAACAATGAATTCTGACATTGGTTTGTTTTGACAATAGACTACATACATGTGCAGTTTTCGTTCGTACTTTTTGAATAAAGGACCTAGTTCTTCCGGATGATCCAAGCATTTTTCCAGTGCCTTACTGAATATGCTGTACCAAAAAAACAGTTAAAAGCTTAAGAATTGGACTAGGTCAGAAATTAATATAATATCGAGGGAGGCTGAACACTCACTCTCTGTGCCACTCAAAAATTGCTTCCATGTTGCCAAATATCATTTTGTCTCGGCCTCCTCGTATATCCTCGGGCATTTGAATGTCACTGTTTGGATCACGCATGATTGCCATGTATCCTTCAACGACATCTGCTAAATCCTTCACATAATCTTGCTCTGTTTTGATCAGCTCCTCAATGACGTACATTCGCTTTTTGATGGCCACAGAAACTTCATCCGATTCGCTCATGGAACCACTAGGGCCTGTATCTACGAGTCCACTTCCATTTTCACTTTCTAATTGCGCGCAGTCACTTTCACTTATCACACTGTTTATTCCCATGGACTCATTTTCATTCGATGCTGAAGATGAAGCACATCGTGCTGCTGACTCTTGATCTCGGCATTCTAGGGTAAGCTTTTGCAAGCTTACAATGTTGTCTGGATCTGAATGTTGTTCCTGCAAATTACCAATGAATGTAAAGGAACCGTAAGGTAAAAAATTGTACAGACAATCTTAGTCTTGCGTCAGAAAGACCATAAAGAAATAGACGACTTAGTTAGTATTTTCTACGCTCTAGAAATCATAACAAATAACAAATGCCATTAACTCACAGAAACTGCTACAAAAGATTCGAAAAATATTCTGATATATATACTGATATATTTGAAAGCGAAAAAAAATCCTTATAATTCTACGAGACTATCCCACAACATAATACAAAATCCCATCACCAACCATTCTTTCCCGGACGATTTGCTCTAACTCTGTAGCAAGCTCTGCGGTACTAGATCCATCATTGGCTTTAATCGGCAAGCTACAATTCTATCGTTTTGAATGATTTTGCATGGAAAAGCATGTCAAATACAGCATTATGAGTTTTAACGCTGACAGTATCTTCAAGACAGGAATTGAAAGATTGAAACGTACCAATTTTCCCTGTATGTCTTCGCTGACAACATTCGCTGTGGCAGACAAAAGCTGCTCGGATATAGGCTTCATAGGAGGGGGAATATCTACAAGTTCGTCTTCAGCCTCTTCAGCACTGTTATGGTCTGTTAATGTGACATCTCCATTTAGACTTCTAATCGGTTTCTTATCATCTTCTTCCTCGGACGGACCCGAAGGCCGATTGCCCATATCACTAGATGTACCAGCGGTAGTTGGAGATGATGGCGGAAGCTTAAAATCAAAATAGTAAGTTATAGTTTAAAATATTTTCTTCAATTAGGACTTCTTCTGCTTGAAAATGTATAACATATCTTTCAACGCAAACAGGTGTATAAATCATTTGAGTTTAATAAACTGCATTAATAAAATGCATTGAGCGCCAAACTGTGATTATAATTTTTGACATCACCTCTAGTAAACCTCCCATTACCGTAGCACACAGAGCCCGCGTGACATCGCTTACACCATTAGGGACATTAGCATCCCCAGATGAGCCACGAATTACATAACTACTTATTTTAGCACGAATTAGTTTAGGAGTTAAATTCTGACAAAATTTTGAAAATTTAAACGTTTCCGAAACTTCACTGATCCCTAGCTCTGAACGTTTTTCCGACTTCCCCTGTCCCATTCCTTGCGGAACATCCGAATGTACCTGACTCATTCCGGGTACTTTAGCAACAGAGAATTTTGCATCGGCTTCATGAACTGTTGCCGTCGTAACCTCTGCACCACACAACTTCCTGTTCGTTAGAAGATTTTCGTTATACGTGCTATCCATCAAATAAACCTTTTTCACTAATGACAACTATGACAATATTTTTATTTCTTTTGTTGGCGAAGTTCTAGAATCTTAGGCCTTGATTATCATTTGTCAGCAGCACATGATTTCTCAGATATCATATAATTAAACGCCCTGCTACCCCAGTGCTACAAACGCATCCTGTCTTAATGTTTCTACAGGAGTTAAAAGATCTGTGGTACGCACGTGTCCCCTATTTTTTGATCTGCAATTCTGGGAAAGAAACAATGCCTACTTAATTTTTTAGCTGCGATCTTCATGCAGTATCTACTGAAACCTCACACCACAAGTTCCTGAAATATTTTTCAGCAGAATGAGGAAAACCCGCGTTAAACATGGTTGTTAGGCAAACCGCACTCATGATTGCAAGGAAGGTCTGTCGTAAATCGTGACATTGAGAAGGATATCAAAGAAGTTCAGGCGCAAAACTTTGGGATCATGGTTCCAGAAGAAACCCGGGGCAGAAATGCGTCGAATATGAGTAAAACTACAATATCTTCAAATGTAGCTGCAATATTTGCAACGTAAGATCACATCTTACTATCTAAAAGAATGCAGCTGACTAGCAAAAATTATACTCAATAAGCAAATTCTGAACGCAAGCACAAAAATCCAATATTTTTTAATATAGCTTTCTACTTTAGCTTTCCTTGGACTGCAAAACGATACTCTGGCAGAGCCTTCGTCTTGCTCCTCTTGAAGCTCTGTCTCTCTCTCAGTTACAACTTGTAACCACTAAACTTGATACGACGCTGTTCATGTGACTCTCCTAACGATGAAAAGGAAACTTTTCATTATTCTCTAAGCATCCAGAATTCCCGAGTCATGCATAGGTGTGGTTCACGCTGAGACAATAGAATACAATTTAGGGAAGTACACATCCGTTCCTACAGCAACGAGGAAATGGGTCCCATAGCATAAATACCCCATAGCCTAAATTCTGCGACTTAACTACTGTCGTCCATAAGAAGCAAACTAACCACAACCCACGTACACATACCCCTGAAGTTTCTTTAGCATGAATAGCCGTTTGTCCTTACAGGTATAGCCCAATCAATAAATCCTAGATAGTACCCTAAACGATCTGATTTCCGTAAATATGATTGTAAATTCAACTGGGACTATTATGTACATACTAGTATAACATTGCATTTTAATATTGTGGTACCAGATTTCATAACTTGTTTTCATCTAGCGTGAATCTGCTGTCTAACACTTATTTTCTGCTCGAGAACCTGAGCGAAATTAAATACTCCAAAAGGCAACGAGATCCTTGCTCTGACTGCAGCTGCTAGTTGTTGCTTAACATCCAGCAGCATCCTTGTAGTTGCCTTGCACACCAAAACTAAAGACCATATCAAACCGTTACGCCCCTAACCCTACCGGTGAGGTTGATTTCGTGAAAAAGCAAATAATACGTTGTCGGTGTACGTCTTAAGAGCGGCGCTGAAATTGTAGAATGGATTTAACTTACCACCAGTAATAAGTGGTAGTCTGCCATGATACAAGCTTGATTTGATACTAATGAAAGTAAAAGTTTGATGTCCTAATTTCTTAGCGTTGTACCGTTCCTAGTAATTGAATGTTCCTGACTTTAAGTCAATGAGCTCTCTATTACGATCGTAACTTTAGTGTGATCAAAACCTTTGGAATTGTTATCAAATTGAGCTATATACTTACCTTAAGTTTCTTATCGGAGCATGTCTTTTTCAACACCGAAATTGGTTTTCCTGTTCCATCGCTTGTACTTAGTTTCCCTTGACTTAGTTTTCGAAGTGGTGGGGGTAGCCATTTCCTTAAAACCATATTAAAAAGAAGATCTATAAACTTAGATGATTAATAAGGACGATTCAGGATTTAAACAATTTTGTACTAGACACACAAAATACGCCTAAAATCTGTGCTGCATCGAAGGAATATCGCTCGACAGTAAATATCGAGTGAATTACACCTTTTCATGTGTAACTGGTGCAACGACTTTCAAACAACACCGGCACCCTACCGCAGAACTGAAGCTTTCTCGAATGCAGAACAACCTAATAAATTATAGATTATACGCGCTGATTTATAACTTCTTTAAATACGTCAAGGATAACAACATGACGAGTCTACTATACCAGCTCTATAAGGATACACACCATGTCATGCAAAGAATGTATGGTATTGGAGCCTTGGAAGATTCTCTTCCAATATATTGTTTCGAGTTTGGAGCTGAACTATTGTTTACTGCATTGTCAATTGCACATTCCTTGTTTGCTTTTGATGCATAATTCAACACCATATAGGGCAGTGACCGTCAGTTTCTTATAAATGTTAAATTCCAGTTGGTTACAAAACGCGTTGCAAAGTATTCAAAAGAACAGGCCTTTACAATGAAACTACTATCTGACTAGCTTCATTAGTTACTGATGGTGGCTTCTGCGAAAGGACTGCCAATTTACTTGACTTTTGTCGAGCCATAGCTGTTTAAAATTCTGTTCTTGGCTTTACCTAGCTCATGATCACGTAGGACAGGATAGCGCTGATTGGTGCTTATTCAGACACCTGGATTCTTACGAGCAAACATAGGGCGAGTTTGATTAGATTACAGATACCGACATCATATGGACTACGGCCAAGGTGTCAAAGTAACTTAACAGCGGTGTATCAATTCGCATTTACATACATGTTCATAGTTCAGAAATATATAGTAAATTCAATGCAATTTCCATGCACTCAAAATTCTTGAAGTTATTAAAGGTATATAAACTTGAGATTTGTGCAAATATGGTGCAATAACTCGGTTGGACAGGCGTGTACAGAGAAATAAACTTTGCGACAGAGCAAAGGAAAACTTACCCGCTGAAAACACGACGCTTGGAAACAGGTGAATTACTTGTCACAACTCCAGTGCCATTGGCGCCTTCGCTGCTACCACTATCTGTAAAATGAAACAAATGCTCTATAGTTAAATTAAGAGCTTTACGCAGTTAAGTTATGTAGGAAGTGGAAAACTTTTTGTGTCATTGTAAATTAAAAGCAAATGGAGCAAACTCGAATGCCTCTTAGTTGAGCAACTTTCAGCCTCAACAAGGAAAAATTTGCAAAAAATTGACTGCACCCGATAGTCACCTAAAAATATTCTCAAGCTGATACAAGTATTTTGCACGAGCTGTATGCACAAAGATTTGTGTAGACACGGAAATCAAGATGGTGAGCGAGGACAATATTAGCGCAACTCTTGCTCAACTGTGCGCCGAGTTTCGGTACAGATTGCATATATGAATCCTGTCTGTAAAGCTTTTCTCGGGAGTCAATCCTTAGAAAGTTTTGAACCTTGCACGTATCTTCAAAAACTGACTCAGCAAAAGGTGAACAAAAATAGCAGCATATTGACCTGAATAATTTCGTCCTTTGGGGCGTCGAAACACGCGATTTAAGTCTTTCAACGCTGAAGAAGAAAACATAGTGAATTCAAGTCTCATTTCAAGATAACCAAACCAAGATAACGGTCCGAGAGAATCAAAAGCTATCACAAAATATCATTGCACTACTATTCACTAGCAAAAAAGGGATAATAAATCACAGAACAGTCGCAGCTTCTGTCTTTTTTCAGAACCACCCCCTCACCGCAACGTAGCCATCATTTCGACACAATGCTGCTTTCACCGAAATATTCTAATGACGCCACTTCGTATTTCATTTGGTCTAAAAATCGTTTTTACTCGCGATACAAATGTTTGCACTGATTCAATAAAATGATTGGCACGTGAACTCTAACATTGAACTGTACAATCTATTTCATTTTAGAACTAGAGGAGTCAACCAAACTTTCAGAAATTTTAATTGGTTACAACAGGAATAGCAATTGGCGATCAATTGAATAACCGTGTAAGCTCAAGTTTGCTAAAACTGTGATCGCCAACTAAGCGGCAAGTGACACCACAGTATTACTTATCTCAAATTGCTTCTCACATACGCAATACTTTAGGCACATGACAACGTATTCTTTTCCTCACTTAATCTCCTGACCACATAGCAGGTTCAGCGCCAACTCTCTAATATTATTGCCATCGATAGTACAGCTCGTGCTCCTGGCGACTGAGATAGGCTAGAGATCTCTTTACTCCTTTGGATTTGAATGAGTCATACAAATGAACCACACCGAATTCGCAATTCATGGTCAATACAATTGTCAACCTGAACAATGATAAACAAATTTCACCCATACGTAAAACTTTAGTCGACCAACAGCAAATAAGGATTTTTTGCATCAATCAGTGATGTACAGATTAAGACCTTTCCTATTGAGGGTAGAAATTTCATAGCATTTGGGGGACAGCTCATTTACTAAGATTGAATGTACTTATCACTGTTTCAGCGTAACTAAGCGTAACTAAGGACATTTACGCGCTAATTTAAATTTCTTCCCAGACTCTATGTAACTACCAAAACCTCCACATAGAGTCTACCCAGACTAGACCTTTCCGTACGTTATGATGAAAAATATTAAGGGACTGCTTTTTGACTTAAGGAAACGCCTATGCAAAAAACTTCTGATTGCACGGTACAACAATTATTACGTGGTAATATTAAATACGATGAAGAAGAAATTCTGCCTTGAGAAGAAGGAGATTACACTGAAACACTTTGACCCTCCTTCGGATACCCTAAATTCCTGAATTCATGCCTGCATCGCTAATGTTACCGCTGATACTAATGGTGAATGTATGATGATTTTCATAATTCGCCACGGGTTTCGTAAGTCCGATAGGAACTTTAGAGTGACATAAAATAGCACTAAAATTCTTGTTCGTTCTAAGGTACCCAATTCTAAAATGAGTTACATATATCGTATTTGCTGTAAGAAGCCTCATTTCTTCCCTGCTCTTACCCGGTTAACCTGCTCTCAGTGGAATTAACTCACAGCCTGAAAAGACTGCCGAAATCGTCTTAAAACCTGCATCAAAATCCACAGCAGTGAACAAGAGATAAACAGAAAGCATTTACCTTCGCTAGAACATTTTGAAGCATCTCCAGTTCTCAAGACCTTACGGGCAGCTCTACGCCAGCGATCCATACCAGCCATAGCTCTCATACGCTCAACATTTTCTCAAAATAACTGCTACACTTCAACCAAGCATAAGTTTTTACTTCTTTGGGCTCTCCCAGGGGAATTTTCGACTCCAAGCGAGTAATTAGTTCATCTATATAATTAATCAAACTTGAACTATTTTCACCACCATTGTTACATCACCTGCAGTTATTCGAGTCAAAAATCACATACGTTAATAGAAGAAAAACGAAAACACTTGTTTGTGACTTTCTCTTTAGCTCTACTGGAGGCCTCTGCCAGACTAGTAAAAAGCTTGGTAAACCCCCCGAAGCTACTTTCCATCCTACCCGCAGAACTGCGACTGTCGACAGTTATTCTGCTTTGCCATTATAGCGGACAAAAAGACTGTTTTCTAAATCAACACCAACAAAAAAAAATATAATTTACTGTAAAAATAGTCTTCCCGTGTGAAAAGGGAACCGAGATCGCGGCGTACGGTAGCGAAATACTTAGCGGCTGGCAAAACATTACCGCTACCAGCGGTAATGTTTGATTGGTAGCGATTTTCAATTAATGAGGTCAGCCTGTACACATTAGCAAAGGCGGAATCGTCTAGGTTTAATTCTAATGTGAAACGTCGCTAGTCTGCAAATAAGAATGCTAATTAACGCCATCAGAGCAGCGTTGCCCATACCCAATAACTTCAATTCTATGGTTATGGCCAATGGCTATGGTTGATCATCCCTTATCTTTCAAATGCTAATGTTAAATCACACTAGCAGCAATTAATTAAACAAGATGTCAATTTTTAGCTATAGCAATGTTAGCCTAAGTTATGATTTTTTAATTTTAAAAAACAACTACTTCCGCTAACGCTACCGGTGTCTGAAAACCACTACCGCTACCGACGCTCTGAAGAGCGTTACCGTTGCCGCTACTAGATTTTCTGGTAGCAGAATATTCCGCTACCGGCCTAACTAGTAAGCTGCTACCGCGTCTGCCATTTTGGTAGCGATCTAACTTCGCTAATGTGAACAGTTCTCCGAATTGCGGCGGTAGGAGGAAAAGTAAAAAGGGGACCCAGTAGCGCAACTTCAATAGATCGTTAAAAAAATGAATCCTTACAGAGGACTGAAACAACTAAATTCAATCTGCAAAAGCTGCCCTACTGTAATCATGACATTATGTCATGATCATATATCATAACTAAAAAAATCGAAAAATAACCAGATTTCGATGAAATAAAAATAACGTCTTATAGCTGGGCAATGGTCTATTTTGCCCAATTGCAAGTACAACTATACAATGCATGCTAAAAGTCACTTTCCCATACTATAAACGATAACAATGAGAACATTTTATGATTTTTAGCCACCACTAAAAATCTATTATTTTGAGTTCAGATTCTGAAGCATGACGAAAGATCGGGTACGCAAGCTACAGGTAGATCCAAGTCTGGTCTAGATTGCTTGGTGTTCTCGCTTTCAATTTAAATGCATTTAAAATCCTTGATCTCATGCAGATATTACACTCACAAGACATCCTGACGCTACAAACTTGCTGTTAGCCATAAAGGTTGTTTCAATACAAACTATGCAATGAGCATTTCTCTAAACCTATCCCCGTACTCCCTTCTAACGTCAAATTACGACAACACTCAAACTGACAACATCAACTTTTCGTGCCTAAATTTTTCCGAGAGAGAATAACGCACGTAAAACCTACAAACCCTTGTCTTGCAGAGATCTAAGTTACTTGCAGTTTAACAAGTGCGATCGAGACGAAATGAGACTGTCTAGTTGTTAGCTGCTGAATTCAATGTTTCATGAATCCGAAAGCGACGACACAAAATAAGTTAACGACGTTTCGATCTAACTGTTGCTTAGTTGAAAATTTCTTCTACCTCCGGCGATCCTGTGGTAATTTCCACTGGGACGCCACTTCGTGAAAAATTATTCAATTATAGCCAAGATTCAAAATATGTTTATGCAATTAATACGCACTGCTTAGGAGTAGTGCTTTCTGGTAAGATTTAAAAAGCTTTTCAAAATTAAAAATGTTCAGAGATACCCAACTAGATCGCGGGCAACAGAAATACGCAGAAACCAAGACATTGATCAAAATCTGTTAATTTCAGACGCTGCAATAATTTATAGCAACGGTATCATAAAATCCAGTCGCAAAGCGATGCAGATAGCAGAACGGACATGTAAGTGTCTGCAGGATCTTCAAATTTTTGTTCATTTTTTTCGGTATTCCACATCACTCCTTTTGTTTCACTTGCCGTAATGCGTGGATTGAAAACTTTGCGTTAATTTTTTGGATCAAGGCAATGCTTGTGCACAAGTTCGAAAACGTTTATCTAATTTGCTTCAACAGAGTAGAAATAGCCTAATAACTTCGTAATACATTCTGCATTTAAATGTTGCCACTACAGTCCCCTTTTTAAGATTAGCTTGATAGAAAAGGCTATCATTGTTTTTATCGGAAGTAGTAAAACCGTCATTACTCGTGCTTAAATAACAAATTTTTCTGGCTTGCAGCAACAAACTGAACTATAAATGCGTCTATTCGCATGGCTCAAACTTCCAGATGCTTAACTGGTGTATTGCTGCAACCCTAGTTTCATTCATTCAGTTCTTATAGCTGTAATACTATTCCTTTCTTTATCAGCACCACACACCTGCTAAAACAGGGGAATGAAGCGCAAACACCGCGAGTCTTTGACAAGATCGGACCATTCCGACAGTGCAAGTAAATCAGGAGTGGGCAAACGAGCAGATCTGGCCCGAACGATCGATACCGTTCTGAGTGTACACCCACATGCGTGCTTGTTTCGGAAGCAAAAAGTCTGCACTTACCCGCAACCACACTTTTCTCTCTCCCCCTGCTTTACATTCTCTAAGAGCAATAAAATCTCTGTTGAACTGACCAACATGGTGAAAACATTTTATCACCAGTAATGCACTTGCTCCAATAGCTAAATAGAGAAAATGCAAATGCAATTCTGTTCCAGCGAACGTTCTCGAGGAGATTTTGTATTAAGAGCATCTCCTATACTAAAATACAGATGATCAGTAGCTAGCCAACATTAAATTATTAACGCTCATGCAGATCCTATAATGATTCTACATGACTGGAGTTGACATTTGCTTAAAAATTAAGCACCACATATTCTTACATGCTTATTATAGTCTCAACAGAAGAAATCATGCTTGTTCAAAGCTATTAGCTATGCTTTGACATCCACAATACTGGTAGTGGCGGACTTGTTTCATAATCCACGAATGCTGTACTGATATGGGTTTCCGAGCATGGTGCAGGTGCAGGCAGGGTTAGAGTCGGAAAAAGTACATGGAAGGTTGGGTTACATGTGCTTGCTCATGTTATTAATAAATTATAATCCGGTTCTGACGATTAATGCACCACATACTACAATCAGAAGTAGCCTTTGCTAAAAACTGGATGGACTTGGCAATAATTTTGGTTTAACAAATGAAAATACAAACATACCGCCCGCATACCTGAAGCATCTACCAGTCTCGACAAAAGCCAAAACTTACATACACAGCACTGATGTTATTTTGTCACGGTCGGAAATCATTGTCGTGAAAATTTGTTGTTTCCGATAATATTAGGGGAAAACTGGCAAAAACCTTGTTACAGGTTTTTCTGTAGCTCAAAACTTTTCGTGAATCTACCACCAATAAAATGTTTTTTTTTGTGTAGGTGCACAGCTTTCACCAATGGAGAAAGAATTTTCACCACCACGTCTTACACTAGACATCAGAAAAGCGAATTCTCTGGCTATAAAATCGTTGATGTTTTATAAAAATAAAAATTTTGAGTGTGAGTACACTATAGCTTCTATGGCTGGTGAAGGATCACTAAAAAGGGCGAAAGATAATGCGAAATACTGCACTAAGTTGAAGTGCTTGCCAAAAATTTGCCCTGTCAAAACTACAAGAAAATGCAAAACGCTTCCGACGACAACGTCATCCAAAGAATAGCAGCATGGAAGAAAGATTTTATGCAGAAACGACTACGATCTTCTATGTCCCAGTATGATTTTAAGGCTCTTAGGTAGAAAACAGGGATGCTAAAGGAAACTCAGGACTTGTGCAATTTCATTCTCCATCCCCATCACTCGCTTCCCGTATATCCGCCGAGATGCTAATGAAAAAGAATACCCAGGATTGGAGTAAATCGCGCAAGAGAAACTTGCCGAAGACCTAGAGGAAGCTGTAATCTTTAGTTCGGAATTCAGTAGAAACGCCGGCGCACAAACAACTCCCTGGCAATCCCCTGCCACTGCTGCGTCTTCTGCTTTTCCTTCCATGTTTCCGCCTTACTCAACTTCTCATACTGTTTTCATGCATGCCAAAACCCTGTTGCAGATGATTTAACAGAACTAAACTTCCATCAAGATGATTCTATGAATGCATTTCTATTATAAGCTTGCTTTGTTAAAAAAAGACAACAGCGTTAACAAAATCTTTCATTCTCATCAACGTTTTCCCCAGTATAAATCGTGACTATATAAACGAGTGTGTTGAAACACAGCCTAGCTCGAAAAACAAGCCGATTATTATGTAGGATCTCTGTTACGACACCGGCATGGGTTATTAATGTTAAGAGTTACAACAGGAGCGGGACAAAAATAATATTGAACTCCTATTAAGTTGAAATATACGGCAAATACGGGAAAAATATGAGTTCGTGAAACGCAAAATATGCTAAGTATGACTTGGGA
>VRMD01000182.1:0-36056 GCA_009872375.1 Sminthurides bifidus
TTGCTGAGGTTTGTGCAACTCTTAACCTCGGTAGTTACAAACAATAAGTACCCCTCCCCATTTTGCTCACTTTCATGTGCCTTCTCACCTGAGCTACGAAAATACCTGTGTCTCCCATAATACTCCATGTAATTCCGACCCATGGGTTACAATTTCGTGAGTTTCAAATTGCGAGAAGATAAAAGAAACACACTGTACAAAAAGCCGCGATGAGGATCTGACGGAGCAAACACGCTCAAATCAACCAGGGCTTTTCAACATTTCCTTGTACGGGTCTTCGTTCTTTAGCAAAGCCATAATACAATCTGTGTCAAAATTTAGTTCAGATGTTTTCTAAGCCTTAAGTAAGAACCATCCACTGATACACAAATTTTTACAGCGTTGTTTTCGCTACATCAAGAGTACTAAAACCAAAGTGAATAAACTTGTCTAGCCAAACAGTAGTCTTGCGAAGAAACACAATATTAGCATTTGTTCGTATTATGGGGCAACTACACTCAAACTCTGGACTTCGAAAATAACGCATTGCTTCCGAGTGAGACTTGACAAAAACACAAGTTCTCAGCTAACATGATTCTATGGATTTACCAAAGATGGAGTTACCTTACATTTTCGACACGTTACTACAAAATTCATCTTTTATGTTACTCCGTCTATAACGTATAATTTGCAATCAAATCCCGTAAAAACGGCTCCTGCCGAAACCTTAGAACTCGCCATACTTTAGTAATTTCCAACCCTAGAGTCAAGTATAACTTTAGAGCCCGATAATGGAGCACATATTTCTTTTTATCTTTCAACGTGGCCATTAGTAGGCGAGTTATAAAATAACCCGGAAGAATTCTCAGCTGCTTTTGGTATGGACTCAGATCATCATATTCAACGTGAGCATGCTCTGGAATACTGGTAAGGTTGAAAACCTGTCATGATCATCCATATTAATTTAAAAATCTACTTCCAAAATGTAGCCAACATCCTGAGAATCTAACAGAGCCAGGATCTTTTGTATTACCACTTTCATATCTGGTGATGAAAATGATTTCTCATAGCACTCGAAGCTATTGACGTGTAACGACTCTGATAAAGCTTCAGAATAAATCGCAGTAATGTCATAGCCCGTTAAATAGGTTCAGGGCAAGTCAAAATTATAATTAGGTAAATACTTGTTATTACATTTGCCGGTGTCGCGTATTTGGGATATGCTGCTGACACCAATACGCAAATGTACCTCCAAGAACGAATAAGCTGATTCTAACTTGAGGTAGTCCAGCCTACATTTTGCTTACTTCAATGCAATGTCAAAACTACAAGAAGGTGTAGATATGTAACGAGCTTCATCCAACCCAAACTCAGCAAAGAATGATTTTCGAAACGCCTCAAAGCATTGGCATAAAAGAGCAGTATCTCACAATACGTAGTTTCTGCACAAATCGTCAATCGTTTTGAATCCAAGTTTTGTGAGCCCTGTGTTTTTAAAGAGTTCACAACCGACGATAAATTTGCATTAAATACTTAGCTGTCCCTAAATACGTAGCTGTCCCTAAAAATTATTTTATTTTTCTGATACGCTTTCAGCGTGACTTGCATAAAATTCACCCTTGTCTGGGCAAAACCTGTCAATTGTTTGACAAGTGGGCCGTTAATATTTTGAATGATATATTGAACGTCATAGCCACCCATGTTATGTGCATAATACGGGATAAATTTTCTTGGCTGTGCAGCTAAATTGAACAGTATGAGCATAACCTATGAATTTCCCAGTTAAATGAGAATGATGAACAACAATGCCCATCCTATTGGTAAAAACATTACATAGGCAACAATGCTGAACTGTTTTCTTTAAAACCTTTTCTTCTGCCGTTAAACTCCAAGGAACAATCTCGTACAGCTTTTTGAAAAGTGGCAAGGTTGCCTCAATCAGAGTGGGAATACTGACAGCTGCAGCATCCGACATAAGATTTTTCAAACACGACTTTGCTATTGATATCTACAATGATTAAGGCAAAAGTAATTGCTTCATGACGATGTACTTTCTCATACTTGTTTGTGCAAAGGCCATTATCACCGAAAGGAATCAAAAGACTCTCGTAATCGATGTATGCGACGTGGCCTAACGGCATGGTTTTATGATAGCCAGTAAATGTGTAATAATTTTCATCCGGTACACGTCTGCATACAAGACTTTGTTGACTAAAGTATTGAACGTGATAGTTTAAAGAGTGAGCTTTCGAAAAGCCTTGCAAGCAGAAACTGCAAATCCATTTTCTGCCTTTGCCATGCATACCAAGTACCAACTGTTTTACGCTACTTCAAAAATAATACATTTTGTTAAATCTGCAAATGAATTAACAACTAACAATAAACTACCTATACAAACGATCTAAGCAAGATGCAAAAGTTTGCCGAACGTATTCCCTTACGTGCCCAACCGTAATAATGCACAACGTATTAGCGCCAGCACTGCAGTAAACTTTCAAGTTTTCATCGTTGACTAACCGGAGATAGGAAAATGTGCAAGAACAAGTATAACTATTACATTAAAAGGGACAAAGTCGTTGTTAAGCACATAGCACAGCTGTTCACATTATGTCGTAGATCACTTGTAATCATGTCCCTACAAGTTTACTTAATTCATTAGCTATTTATCCACAGTCAATAATTTTCGCATCTGGTACATGTTCTGCGAACAGTACTCAAATGCCATCTGTTAGTTGTTACTATACCACATAGTCACAATTCATCCATGACTCAAGATATAATACGGCGCGTAACTCATGGAATACGAACAGTAGGTATTCAGGTTCCAACATGAGCGCACGTATCATTTTTCAGTCTCATTCATAATTTCAGTCCTTGTTCAAATCTCAATCACAGTTTCTCCCGTTAATTACTTTAGTTAGCCACTTCAGGTACAGTTTTCTATTAAGAATAATTGTAGTTATTTTATAATGTAAAAGTTATTCCGTTCTCATTAATTTGTTTTTAATTAAGAGTGTTTGTTGAATACCTAAATGGAACCAGTGTAGGCGTGTTTGTCGTGTTTCATTCATTCAACATGGATTCATCTCTCCTAGATTTACAAGCATGTTATTCATTTCACAAAACGACACACAAGCACCTTACAAGATAGTACGCAAGGATGCAAAATTACATCTCTTATAACATTATAACAAGTATTACCTATTCTATGTAAACTGGCACAAACGTTGCCCATTCAATTGTTTTGTCTTTAATTCATTTGTAAAAAACCAGTTGCAAACATAACAAACGCATCCATCATCATCATCCAATGGAATCTCCCGTCTAAAATCTTCTAGCACAACACGAGCAATTGTCGACACAGCCATCTGTCACCACCATGTGGCACTAACTCAGCCTTTCTGGTGCATGAAACAATAGTCTTTCTAACTGAAGATGCAGTCATGGTGTCCTGCAGTCAAACAAAGTTGGCTTTGCTTATTACATGCAATCTGCAACTCTGGCTAAGTGACTTTCCTACCAAATATGGCAAGTAAGCTAATGCCGAATTATAATTATTATCAGAAATGGCACTTGCTAAATTCATTTACTCATGTTTGTGATAAGGGGATACCTAACCAGCGTACTGAAAACAAAGGCATTCAGAAATCATAATGCACCGGTGCTATTACTGCAGCTAGACGAATTCACTAGGCAGATAATTCAAATTTTTCCTGACTTCTACGGTTGGAGTTGAAATCAATGAAAAGTCTTGTGAATCCTCAGGGTGAAAAATTAAGTAGGAAGTTTGCTAGCATCTAAACTTAAGATTGCGTAAACGTTTGCCCCAACGGCGTTTTTCAAAGCGTATACAATGAAATTCTAATTTTGCTTGGCACCATTTGCAGAATCAAGGACTTTATCATGAAATAAGCCAACTTCTCCAAGCAATCATCGGAACTAACTGCATTTATTTCTCGACTTGCTTCCATCAAGCTTTCCTCTGATAAAATGGCCTCCATCCTAAAACCAGTCCGCTACTTTTTCATTGCTGCTAAAACCCCTTAGTAAAGCAAAATTTTCACGTTAAGGACAAAACTACTTCGCGGCTGAAGTTACACAAGTCACAGTGATTGTTAATATTTTGCACACCTAGCAAGAAACGTGTACTAAGTTAAAAAATGCAATAATATAGAACACCTTTGCAAGAATCCGGGTCTCAGAAGCTCCTAGCAATGCTCAATACTTTACGCACCAACGGCAAACATGTGTGAGTAATAAGATCCAAATATTTAGAGCACCTGTGCAAACTCCACCACCAACAAAGGTCCTTGCAATGCTCAACGATACCACCATAACTGAGTTTCCTTCGGATCAAAATATAGATCAGTTATGATAACGTCTTTCCACGGGCCCTGGGGTTTTATACAAAGCGAAGTAATCAAAGTAGATGAAATTTCCATCTCAGGCACTACCAAGAAATTTCTAAAACACACGCACAGAACATTAAATGTACAAAAGCGGTTTAATTCTTTGCAAAAAATTCGACATTTACATGTTAAATTAACTCATCACATTAAGAAACCACTAGGAAACTACAATTTGCCATGCTTATTTAGAAATTCTTAGTAACAAAGAAATCATCATTTATCAACTTCAAATCTCATTCCAATGTGAAATAAATAACCTCTCCTAGCATAGAGACGCGCCCATGTCTGTGAAGTCACCCAAAGAATCGCCAAAGCCGGTTCCGCCTCTTAATCTAGGATGCCCAAGCTTTTTGCGAAAACTACCAAAATCATCAGAGCCAGAATCATCATGATCATTACTCTTGACCATCAATCCAGTTGTTTGTGTTCTAGAGCTAAAATTACTCTTTCCTCCAGAAAATGTATTTAGTTCCAGTGTAGAAGTCGAAGTTGAAGCACTTCTTATGCTTGAATTTCGCGATAGAGTCGTGCAAACGGTATCATGGCACGCATTCATTCCGATAGGACCGAAAGGTTTTTTTTGCAAAACTACTACAGGTCGGTAATTGAGCAGTACCAACCGTGTTCGGAAGGGGTATCGGTTTAATGGGCTGCATAAAACTAGCCATACTGCCAGTAGCGTTTGTGCCCACGTGTGAACCAAAACTATTGTGCACAACTGGATTCGCCGCTTGAATGCTAACACCTACCTTATCACTACCGCCACCACAATAAACATGATTCTCCTTAATGGGTGACAGCTGGCGAACACTGCTTCTGCGGTTTCCCTGCCGACTTCCGCTTCGACGACTTGTAGAACGCCGCCGAATGGAATTAAGATGGACATCTCCAGCTGCAGAAGACAATAGCAATCCAAGCCCGCTGAGGCATTCTTTCGCCCGGTAAACCGTTGTTATCCACTGTCGCAATCTCGACCTCGAGGTAAAAGTTGCTTGCTCTCATCAAATATACGATTGCACCAGAGAAAATTATAAAGCAAGTAGCTCTCACCATATGGAAAAGGCAACCGTGTAAAATTGTCACAATAATCATAATCATTTGTCATTTTTGGCGAGACAACCCACACGCAAATACCACCGTTATACAGACAAGATGTGCAGTCTGTCTTTCGTTCACAATCTGAAAATTCAAGAAAAAATAATATTTTAAGTGGAAGTATGCCACGCAGACATACTCGCAAATTCCAAGGCACATCGATCATGCATGTCATCATTCCTATACTCTTATTCCCATTCAGTCGTACAGAAATAATTACTTTTACCTCCTTCATGACCAGACACCACAATCTTCCGCCCGTATGCCGCAAAAAATGCATCGCCAAAACGAATATGGGCACCCTGCCATGTAGTTGAGCTAGCCTAAAACGGTTTTCGCCAAACCAGAACAGCATTCCCAGGGGGAAAACATCAAAATGAAAAGCCTGAGTTGAATACATTTGTAAACTGCATCAGTGAGTGATGCAGCAATTTTAACTGAAAATGCACCTGGCGCTGCAAAAAATATGAAAAAATTATTGATGTCCATGCCTGCGCCGTAAAGCTTACATTTCCGGGCCGATCCGTTTCCACGTTCCCCATGATGTTTGCTGCCCACATTCCACATGTTGTTTGCTGCTCTGTTCCATACGATTGTACCAAACACCTGTACGCAAAAAGTAGCTTTGGCTAACTCGAAAAGACAGTCGCGAAGAATTAGCGCAATAATTGTGATGTTCCCCCGTTTTCTGAAACACACCCAGATACAGTTTTCGCCGTTCTCTAGACTGGACTTGCAATCTGTCTTTAGCTCGCAATCTAAAATCAAAAAGTTATAAATTTTAACACCCGATCCAGCTACAACGCCATCATCATGGCCACAATCTCCTTACATTCATTCGGTTTTTATGTTTTCTAGTCACGCAAAGTTTACCTTACCTCCTCCAAGTCCAAAAACTCTCCCCCCGTTTGCCGTACCACACGTAAGCACCAATACCAATAATGGCGCCCAGCCCGTCATTTTTTTTCGCCGGTATCTGAGCAATATAATTACTTCAACTAGGATGAATTGTGTTCTGACTTCGAGAAGATTCCTTTCGTAATATGAAAGCTCTAACCTATTTTCAATGCTGACATTTGTGCTTAGCAACATTTTTCGCTTAAGTAGCTAATTCCAGTACTAGCCAACAGCGTTCGTTTTCAATGGTTCTGTTCCGGCAGTGCTCAACTGTCCAGTGAACTCAAGCTGTTCCATATTTTACCCGTCAGTCGTCTCATTTCAACGCTATATACAATCACCCCAGCCACGATTAGCAATTTTGCAAAACAGTTTTAAACGCTAAATTCAATCACCCCAGCCACAATCAGCCGTTTTGCAAAACAGCTGCAAAATTCGAATCTTTACCTAGCCTGCGTTCAGCAGCCATATGCATATAAACCACCTGCTTATGCATTTTGCAAAGGCGGTAGCATGTGCACAGGGAGTTTATGAGAGACATACACGCATCGGCAAAACTGTTAATACACTAAGGCGCGCAAACGTTCTATTCGCCACTGCGTTGGCATACATCAGCAAAGGAATGTGATCAATGGCTTGTTTTAACGCCAATACATTGGTCAAAAGGGTAAACAATCATTGAATTCATATTGTCTGCTCCAACGCGGGCAATCCCGCTGAAACTGTGACCATGTCACAAAACCCCGCCGCAAAATTGTTAATACCTTTAGAATTTCAAAGACTAAAAGAGCTTTAGGTGGCATTAAATTACAATTTCTTGGGCACATTTCGACTCCAAAAGGTAAGAGAACATTTAAAATCACATATTTGCTAAACATTTAATGTAAGAAGTTTTAAATGTACATAGCTCAGTCTGTTTTTACTCTTGTCATGACAAAAAGAAAAGAGATTACACAAGAAGTCCGTAAAACCATCGTACGGTTGAAGAAAGATGGAAAATCGTACGAAGCCATCAGTTAACTACTTTGAATACCGAGACCGAGTTTCCAAAGTGTCATTCGCCGATGGGAGCACGCTGAATGTTACTTGTCCAAACCAAGAAGTGGGCGACACCGCAAAACCGTACCTGGGCTTGATACACTGATTGTTCGCAAAATCATGGAAAAAGTAAAACAGAAAGAGAAGTGAGCAAGGAGATGAAGGAATACTGTGACATTCAGATTTCATCCAATACTGTGCGTCGTCGCCTGCGGGAAAAGGGATTCAAGGCTCAGCAAGCCCGAAAAAAACCACTGATTTCACTTAGGAACCAGCGCAAGAGACTTGCATTGGCTCGGGAGCGTTCTAACGGGACAGTTAAGGAATGGAAGAAGGTCTTTTTTACTGATGAAAGCCGTTTCATGCTCTTTGGTAGCAATGGAGTCCAGAAAGTTTGGCGCAAGCCTGGTGAAGCCTACAAAAAAGAATGTCGGGCTACTGTGAAACATATAGGTGGAAATGTCATGATGTGGGCTTCTATGTCTTGGGCTGGAGTAGGCAAACTTGCCTTCATAGATCAAAAAATGGACCAAAAGTTGTGGATCTATTAAAAAAACGTAGCCCCATCAGTCAAAAAATAACATCTTGAACGGGGATGGATCTTTCAACAAGACCTCGACCCAAAGCACACCTCGAAATTTGCAAAGGAATATTTCGCCTCAAAACTGATCGAGGTGCTTCCATGGGCAGCTCAGTCACCGGTTTGCAATCCGATAGAGCACTTGTGGTCGGAATTGGAGCGACGGCTTGCAAATCGACAGCCAACTTCAAAAAACCATCTGAAAGAGATACTTTCGGTGGAATGTGAGAAAATTACCCCAACTTTCACCAAAAAACTTGTTGAATCTATGCCAAATTGGGTAAATGCTGTTTTAGAAAGCAAAGGGTTGCCTACACCGTATTAAAAATGTTTTGAGTTGAACCCGAATCATCATAAACCTAATTTTATGAAAACATGTGAAAGTGTATTTACACTTTTGGGGCCATGTTTTTTGGAATTTTTTTTCGAATTTGAATTTTCAGCTCAAAATATTTTCGAATTGTATTTTTTGAATTAATATTCTGACACCTGAATTTAGTAAAAGCAGGATAGCTGTATATACGGTTTTGCTGATGAGTGTACTACTGTTACCAAGGCCTATCTGAATTTCAGAAGTATTATCGACGCAGGAATTCGAGTTCCGTTTCCCCTTGTAGATCTCTGCTGCTTAAGAACCGGCATCGAAATTTGTTCCCAAAGTAAGTCCTTTTCTGTCTTTTTATTTTCAGTTTTTTAGGAAAGCGCTGAAATACCCTGTTTTCCTCTGTTATAATAGCCATGACTGATCTCTTCGAATTGAATTCTAAACCTCCACCAGGGCATCCAGATTTTGAACAAGGGCAAAATAAGGACTATGAAGGTGACGGAACTGAAGGTGGGCAGGACGACAATGAAGACGAAGAAGGCGATGAAGACGAGGCTGACAATGATGATGAAGACGTGGATCGAAAAGCTGCAGCCACGAAGCGGAAAAAGATGCTTGTCAAAGGAAAAAAGATTGAAAAACTCGAAAAGCGATTGTCAAGTCCATTGAAAGCAAAAGGTAGAGCTTAACGCCGTGTTATGCCGATGAAAGCTGAATCTGCTGCTGCCGGTGCGGCAAAAAAGCTGGAGCTAAAGCTATTGGTGCAAATGTAAAGCTCCGTTTAAACTCTAATGGAAGGAGTAGTGCCAGAAAGATGCCTGATCATGAAGAGTATGAATGATTCACATGATCCTGATGAAAATAAATTATACATGCATTGTTCTAGATGTCCTGATGGTGGCTATGAGAAATATCAAATTTTTCTTACGGGAGAAAATTACAATGTTGCTAGCTTTGATGTGAGGAAAATTCCCGAAGCAATACCAAGGCTTTTGAGATATCTTTTGTGGTCAGGTTATAATCTTTATATATTCGATGAGCTTGTTCAAATATTCAAAATTGCAAGAGAAATATGTCGCAAAGCAAAGAGTTTCCCAAAAATTTTCTGATCAAAATTGGTAAGAACTCTGCTGCCATCTCATCTCTCGTATCGGGTCCCGGCGCCCCAGGACAGATTATGGGGCTTTGGGAGTCCAAGATAACCGAAAGTCAAAAGTAAATTGGACTCTTCAGTAAAAACAATCCTGAGTTTTTATCTTGAGGAAAAATTGACGATCTAACTCTATACACATCATCAGCATCTCGAGACAAATCTACTATCAAGCAACCATACTTTCTCTTCATTCGTTCTCTTTCATAACATAATCGTACGCATTAACTAACAGACTCGGTGAATCAATGCCTAGTGGGCGCACAAAGTGAAGAAATTGGATTTTCTCTCGTAAAAATTTAAACAAGATTATGTACTTGGCATTCAAGTTTATTATGAGCATGAGGAGGCTTCGCAAAAACATGTTCTGAACCAGTAGAAGAACTGTACAAGACCGGCGATGGCTTGCCTTTGAGAAATACGGTGAATGAAAATATCCTTCGCAGCCAGGTTTTTTATGTCGTAAAAAATAACCTCTTAAACATAAACTTTATTATCAAGCTTAGCTTTATGCAACTATAAAGTCTTGAGATCTGTTAAATTTAGAAAGATACGAATTTTATTGCCTGAAGGAACAAGCTCGTTCAATTCGTTGTACCCCTCAGAAATGTGTTTGATCCACCCAGAGATTCCGACTCGCGGATTTTATGAAACAACCTCGGTTGCACTACGGTAAAACAGTAAATAATGTGATTCTGCTACGCCTTAGTCGGAATGAGCCTATGCCTTGCAAGTAAAGATTGCCAAAACCCGTTCAATTTCAACCTTCCCTATTTATTGAGACCCTTTGAGCCAGATGTTCACGGCTCCATACACAGAACCCAGACTGCCTGGAACTACTCCTGCGCAGCACTTCATCATGCGCGCGTACAGACTACGGCGGAGGAGTACAATCCTCCAAGTGTGCTCGTCACAAACTCTCCCCCCCGTTTTTGGAAAAGATCGTATGGACTGCTATTAACGACAATTAATAAAACAAATGAATTTGGTTGACACCTTCGTAGCTTCATCTCCTCGTTTCCTTCCCTTACTCATTTACATGCCTATTCAAATTTGCACGCCTGAGTGAAATTCTTTCTCAACAAGATGGACGTTACGAAATCTCAACCTTCTAACTGCGAGCCTGGGTTCTACAACTTTCAACGTAATGTACCAACCAACTTCCTTGCAAGCTTTTACAAAACTCTCACCGGCTTGCTTAAACGAGCTGAATTCAACAAACATTTAGCCTGCGCACTGTCCTTGCAATGAAAACTTCAACGGACAAAACTGATACAAGAAGCACCCTAACTATCCAAAAATTTAACGCTGCAACAAACTAACTTGAAGGAAACAACTAACAAAACAAATGTGCACTCCTCTACGACTCAACTAGCATCTCGGTGAAGCGGAAACCAAGCTACTCCAAAGACACTACGCTGATCAGATCCTGCGGACACTCACGCAGGTTCCGGGATTTAATACTAATTAAACCCGTAGTTAGGCGCGCCACGAAATCAAGATGAATGCAAGCAGTTCTCGAATTATGCGGGTTGCCACGCAAACTTCGAGTAAAGCTGCGCATCAAGTTCTTGTTGGCAACAACCAAAACCACATCAGCGAATAACCAAATCTCAATTACAATTAATTCTTGTACACTTTAACTTGCAAACTGTTCCTTCTTCTTGCTGTTTCTTTTCTCTGCCTCTCCTCCCCCTTGGCGGAAAATCTCATGCGTGGCTTTTCTCTCTGAAAATACTTGCAGCTCAAAATAATTAACCCACAATTAATTAATTATTCCCTGATCACGGTCGCCACTTGCTACGCCTTAGTCGGAATGAGCCTATTCCTTGCAAGTAAAGATTGCCAAAACCCGTTTTATTTCAACCTTCCCTTCTCCTTACAACAATCGCGTTCTTGTCTACTACGCAGGTCCAAATCTCACCAACAAAGGCGAGACGGAAAGCTGCACGAACGAGATGCAAGCACTGCCGTCTATCGTTACCTTCAGGGTTAACAACCATGAGTTCAGTGGAAACCGGTGAAACCAAGCCTGACCTAATATTTTCGGTCATGGCTAATTATCTTTTGAAGGCTGGTGAAGATGTGCACAAAATTGTCCAATAATACAAGGAGAACATAAGCAAACAGCCTGCATTACCGGAAGTCGATGTCTCGCATTTCAAGAGTGTGGTACACCACCCTGCAACCTGAATTTTCATCTTCGTCTTTACCATGACATTTAATATTGTTTGTGCTAGGCGAGCTCAATTGAAAGCTCATGTAATTGCTGAACAGGAAGAAAAGGAACGCCCTCTGTTGTAAAAAGGAAATAATTTTTTGAATTCCAGTTTTTGATGTTGCTCCTTTTCTGCTAATATACTGGCATTTTCTATGACAATGAGTTCATTATAATTTGGTAATCCATTACTGTATGGATTAATGGAGGGTGTCAGGATTTGAATTAATCAAAGTTATGATGCGTAAGGATTTGTCATACAGCTAGCTGAAATTTATGACTCATGCATTGTGCTATGATGTTCTTATCATTCGTATCTCATGATTATCAAATCAACCTAGAAGGAACTCGGTTGTGAGCATCATCCAGTAAACTGCTTCAGCTCCGTTAAATCCTTTTGCTGTTAGGATTTTGTCCTTCCTTGCTGGAACAGAAACGATACTCTCTGAGCGCCTCCGTGATTAATCACTGATCACCGGTTACTTGCTGTTACTTGCGGAGGATTCACCTTGCTATTGTCTTGATCTCAAAAACTGCTATGAAGGGAGCTAAAATAATATAGTATTCCGCTCCTTTGCACTGTGGGCAAGTTTCTTAGCAAACGTCTTGCTCCGCATGCTCTAATTTTGGAAATTCTTGCACCAATCAAGTCGTCAAATACCTCAAAATTTCCCAGTGACTCGTTTCAACGGTCAGGGTCAAATAGGACCTTTAGACTCCATCCCCGCTACTGGTCATGCTGTGTTTAGTGTGACCATAAATTCTGGTAGCAAAAGGACCCTTAGGAAGGCCGTGGCATCAGATTGTAGCCGTAATTGGCCAAACTTGGCGAACCAATATCTTGGATCGCGCAAGTTTTCGCAACATGAGACTGAAGTCATTCAATAAGATATGAAAAGATCCATCGAATGACACCTAGCTCTACTACTCCAAATTACACTAGCTGGAGATTCAGGGGAGTTAAGCTGGGTACCAAAATCACTAAAATGGGGAGGGATTTACGCCGATATATAAGATTTTCCCTCGCGACGCTTCGCAAAAGTCCATATACACATGACATGTAATGGCACATTGGTAACCTGAATTTGTCCCTGCATCTGCAGCAAAATGCTACCACCAATTGCATTATACTCCACAAATGGTTTGTTTTACTCTTTAGATATTTCACGAAAATAATTCCTCTCAACTGATCATTTACAACAGCATATCATGCGTGCATTTATAATTTTTCCCTGGCTTTAGTATAACACTCACGTCCAAATCGAATTCTGGTTAATCGATTATTCTACTGCAGTAGTTCCTCACAACAAAGTATGAAACGGTATCTTTCCGGCATAGTAACTATTTCTTGATAACGATCAAGCAAATGGGGTTCCAGGAATGTCATCGGCAGAACTAAAAACAGGCAATGACCAAGCATTAGTTGTTAAAGTTGCCGCAAACCACAGAAACATAATGATTTGTTCAGGAACGGATGTGCGCGGTTTTGCAGTATAAGCATAATCAAATAAGAAATAAATAATATTGCTCTTTTTACAGGCTAAACACGCATGTGTCACTAAGGGGCTAAAGAAAGGTAAGTTATAGAATTCGTCGACCACGTCGGTTATGCATTGATGTCGGCAGAAGATATCTTCGTTATAATCGCTCATACAGTCATAGTAGACGGATAGCGTACGTGCATAAATGTCTGTTTCGGAGGGGTATAATTTACGGTAACCAAACTTTGGTCGTCTGTTTAACTGCATCGGCGTAAAGTTGCCAAAGATCGTTCTACAGCTTGTTACGATCGTGTAAAATATGAAAAGCTATGATATGCTTCTCATAGTTCCCAATGATGTTGTGAAGTTTGAAAATGATGCTATACATAATGAGATGGTTTAGAATGTAAAAACATACCTACCGAAGTTGATTCTAGTTTGCAAAGTAGCGCTATTACATGCAATGTTGGTGTGAACCTTTAAAAAAATGGCATAATGTAGAAAATGATGCAAGGTTGGAAAAAATGCCATCATATGCTTGAAAAGGGTAATGTTGAAAAATGAGCAATCACATGCTTTAGCGGTTTATTTTGAACAATGATCCGTGACATACTGCAATAGTGCAAAGTCTGCTAAATAAAAAATTAAATACTATAAGTGTGTAAGGTTTGAAAAAAGATGAATTCAAAGCTACAGTGCAATACTTGAAACAGGACAATTACATGCTGAAAGAGTGTAAAGATTGAGAAGACATCAGTTGCATGGTGCAATGGGGTAAAATCTCAAAAATGAAGAGTTACAAGCTGTAAGAGTGTAAAGTTTGAGAGGAGATCAATTGTAAATCACAATGGTGTTAAACCTAAAAAAGGTCACTCATGAACGTCACAATGGATGCTCTTCCTCTTGATACACAAGAAACAGTCTGTCAGCGCAAACGGAAGCAAATCCCTGAGCAAAAGAACGGCGAATGTACCATGATTATGAAGTGATCTTTCTTTGAAGCCAAAACACTAAATGAATAGTGGTGCAAAAGACAAGTCGGTTAAATATGTCTGAGATCTTACTATTCCGTGAGACATATAATTTGCCATCACCAAACTATTAAGTTACAATAACGATTTAAAAATGTTAGCAAGAATGAAGTCACAATAACACTCAGCTGAATTTTCTGAACTTTTATTGCTTCCTAAAATATCATTTTGCAGATTGACATGAATGCGAGCAAGTCGCTGCAAAGCTTGAGCCTTTTCTCATAGTCTTAAAGTTACGTAATACTAGCTTATCGTTTAATGACTTATTGCTTCTAAACTTGCTGACAAACCAAGATGATGATTTGCCATTAGGAATTGTCAGAATAAATAACAAAGCATACATACCACACACAGCGCTATTTCGGGCATGAATTTCAGGTTTACTAGCAACCTTTGTGCTAAATTGGAAAACCGCATTGTCGCGGTAGCCAACCAAAGGAATCCATGAAATTACTCGTATTCTTTGTAACAATCAAGGCACACCAATGCCTTCCATATACATGTTTATTAGCTGTGTTCACAATTCCATAGAACGGAAGTTTAACTCGCTTGAACAAACTTGGATTTATCTTTGGCATAAACACCCCATTTATTAGCGCTAGTCTGCCTAATGTGCATTGACAATATGCAATGTAACTCACTTTCGCTTGCATTCATTGTTCATAATAGTAGTCTAAGTTTTTTGTCATCCACAACTACTGATTACTCAAAGCGTAAGCTATGCAAATACAAGCTTTGCTAGTGGATGTTTTGAAAGTGGCTTCCAGCTTTAAGTTACCAATTTTGGCTGGAGTTGAGGATCTCTCATCTAATGCAGCTGTTAAGTCGAAGGCGAATAGGGTTTTACCTTTAACAAAGTTGTTGCGATTCAAAACTTCTTCTCGATTATTCCTGATGACCTGCTTTAATGAACTGTAACCATCCAAATATTTCTTTTTATCAAAATCATAATACTGTGTCTGATCAGGTCCGGGCATATCATCAGTGGACAAGGATATCTTTGATACTTTCAGATCTTGGAAATTAAAAGGATTTTCCTTTCAGTCGTCTCTGTAAGCTGTTGATGTACAAAACACTATAACCACAACTCGTGGTATAATTCCTGAGAACAATCGTTTTAAAAGTCGTCTTTTGAAGTGGAAAATAACTGACGTGGTTATCAATTATCGAGCTGTCCGTTTTGTAAACCTCAGGACTCTCAGACTGATGACATTCAGTAAGTTCATATATACGTCATCAAAAACTATTTTTACAGGTGTTGGAGCCCCGTCAGAAGACAGTTATGCGAATTCAGGGGAATTTCGTTCTAATCTGACTTTTAATGACGTTCTATTACGAATAAATATATCTTCAAATAAATTTTGTGTTTCTACTAAATAGAAGAAGGAATCTAGAAGCATAAAAAGTAAAGAGTATGCTAATTCAGTCATGTTTTGATGATTTGTTGTACATATATGATGCGCTATATTTTACATACCGGTATCTCCGTAAAAAACTTTAACATTTGTCCCATATTTTGATATCATATAATTGTAGTGAAATCCGAGCATTTCTTTTTTGGATTCGTCTAAAACACACGCCCCAGCAGCAGGAAATTCGTTCAGACTCACTGCATTTGTCTTCATAAAAAATGGCAGTATCTCCGTTTTATGTATGGGGGCAACATGCGCAACAGTACACTTTCGCAAAAGGAGGGACGCTTTTTCTGTCGTCCTTACGAAAACTATGCGCTTATGTTTTCTAACATTTTCGCATGTTTTTCCTGTAAATATGTACGCCAGATGGGAATAGTACTTAACTTCAAATATGGACGAACCAAAGCAAATGCGAATTAATGATTTGTAGAAGTCTTTGTCGAATTGGGTAGTGGCAATCATTCGGCGTGATGTAGCAAAATCGACAAAGTCACGAAGCCAAGGACTTTGAGTGAAATTCAAAATTCCATGGACTTTTGAGATTCCTAAATTTCCTAAGTCCTAAATTTAAATAAATTTTTAAAATCCGATTATGAACGACATATTTGGTGTTCTTTTCCAATGTACAAAGTAAGCGGGGAGTTGCGATGGAGGACGTTCTGATTCCTAGTTTTTCGATCAATTCCTTTCGATACCTTGAAAATTTGGATAATTCCACAATACGTTTCTCACAAGCAAGTGGATAGTCAGAAAAATAATAATAATGAAGTTCTTCAGGGATAACAAGGTCTACCTCAAGCAAATATCCTTCCGAACCATTATCAGCTAGTTTTAAAATATGGCTCTGTAGTGATTCAAGATCAGTTTTGAAGACATATATATCTTCTAATGAAATCCACTGAAAATGTTTTTGGGGGAGAAAGGATCGGAGCCCCACTCCATATAATTTATTCATGTCGAAAGTAGCAATGTGTGTTGTAGGGGAATCAGGTTCGTATTCGTCTTTCATTAGATGATTATTGGCGTGAGCAGTACGTATGGACCCCGTAGACACAACAGACTCCCGTAGACTCTTAAAGCTCTTTCAGCAAATTCATACATATCATCATTTTTTGAGTAGTATAAATGGACATTTCCCATTTTCAATGCTGCATGAAAAGCCAGGGAAGGTAGAGAAACGAAAAGTCCGGCTTCAAGACCAAAATCTTCGAAAACCTTTACACGAAACCTGGTATGAATGTCTGCTAAAAGAGCAACGTCAAAAAGCAAATATCTGAAATGAAAAACGTTTTCAGATAATAATCCTTATGTTAGACTTTTAAGCAAAATTCAACGCTGTCTTACGCATCATGGTAGTCTCCTAAATTTGAACAGCGACAAGCGCTCCACATTTCCCATGCTCTGCTGTACTCACTGTCTGAAATTCGTTCTCCTGTCAGGTCAGATGTGAATGATTCGATAAGTGGTAAAAAAGTTTCACTGAATTTTTCGAACGCGTCGAAGTAGCTGTAAGGATATATTCCTTTTTCAAATGAGAGATTCATATTGGTGCACCGATCTTCAAATAACTGCTTTGTGATCTTAAAATTATCGGTTCCATCTTTAGCAGCCTTTTTAACCAGCGTGGCAAGCGAAGCCGCGAGAACTTGATTCGAATCAAGGAATTGGATAATGTAATCGTCTGCAGTCTTGACGGATATGCACATGAAAATTTCTCGAGTTTGTCCAATTGCTGAAACATCGGCATAACGTTTTTCAGCCAGGGCTTATAGAATTAAGTTGGCATCGTAGCTTCTTAAGCAGTGGAAGCAACAACTTAAGGACTTATCTTGCTTCGCGAGGAGATTGCATCTAGAGAATTTATAAATATTTACAATAAATTCTTTTGCATATCCGCCTATATTTGTTGAGTCAAAATTAAGTACCTTCTATGAGCCATTCCCAAAATCCTTCCTGTTGTATGTGAATGATGATTTGCGAGGTGTTTAAAGTTATCCCTCTCCTCGAATAATGTAATGTTATATACAGCATACCAACACGGTATATTTTCGTGCCCGTTCTTCGGGGGTAAGTCGCATACTCACAGGAGTATGAAGGACCTAAAAGAAAGGTTTTGTGAGTTCAAGCAAGGTAGGAAACAACTTTGGAATGCAATCCTATCAATACAACGTGTGAGCCTTTACTTGTCTATCTAGGCCAACCACCACAATTGGAAATCCACATGCAATGTGGGGGTGTATTTTTTCTGTTGATGCCTGTATCTGACATCTAGCATCAATGCATGAATTTCCTGATGGGCATACCGAGTTACACTTATTTGGGACAATTATTGATTCCCAGTCGCTATAACAGATGAAGGGACCTGAAGAAGCTTGGAAAATGATTCAAATTTGTAGATTGACCTTCTTGGAAACGTTGGAGTCCCATACTGGAACAATATTCTTGATGCAAGGTTGTCGTTGATTCTGTTTTAAATGATTGAAGACAATAGTGGCATAAGTGGCGCCTCCTAGAATTTTCGTGTCTCAGTTAACGACTCAGTCCGTACGTACTGTTATCTTCAGATACTCTCAGTAGCGTGTAATGGCTGGCACCATTTTCCTTGTTAATGAGAAGAAGTAAATCTGCATGATATCTGCATTTTCTCGGATCCACGTATACAGGATGTATGTCCTTATCAGGGAAATGTTTTCGATTTGAATTTCGTTGAAACTCATACACAATAGCATTGATACTGATCCACAGAAATAGGAAAATCAGCTTCGTTGTATGTAAATCTGCGCAAAGTCTCCTTCATACTTTAAGTTATAGACTTGGGTTTTTACTTTTGATCGTATAGTCTCCAGTAATTGCTCCCGCTAAGCAGTACAAGAAGCACATGTTACCACTATTGTTAACGAAACTAATCACTGCATTTTTGCTGGCCATATGTGGAGGAGTTGGAAAATAAGTTCCACCACGATTTGATAAAAAGGCTCCAACTCGAAGACGCACATCTAAACTTTTTCAATGCTAAGATCTTGCCATCCACTTCCAAGTTCCATGAATTCTTCTATCTAAATTTCTAGTATTCCCATTGAAGAGTGATACACCGCACGAAGACAGGAATTGAAATAAAAAGTTTGAATAATGTTTGAAACGTCATCAGCCGATCCAAGTCCACAACTTCGGCGGTAAACTCTACCTTATAGTTGTGATTTTTTGTAAAAAGGTCGTTCAAAATGGTAGCAATTTCTGGCGAAAGAAGAACAAACATGTGACGAATACACCTAAAATCCTGGTTTGACAAGTCGAATTCATATATTCGCACAAGATCATTCATCACGTTACTCACAATTTTGAATTGCAGTTCATGATTCTGGTCGGAGTTTTTATTTCAACTTCTCGTGCTCGTGAAAATTGAGCATCGCACCCACCTGGGTCATTATTCCGGAAAGAAGATTACTTTGCGAAATAGTGTGCAAAAGAAGCATCTATTCGAGGAAATGAGCATTCCTTCTCGCATCATTCATGAAGATTGCGGAAGCAAATGGTCGCAAAGCATCTAATTGGACGCGCGAATGATGCGCAATGTAATGTTGCGGAAGATTCAGCCTTCATGATTCCGGCCTTGTGAGGTGCGCATGCGCAAGAGCCTGCGCGTGAACGATCATGCAGTTGTCGGAGACAGCTGCAGATAAAAGCTGCCCAATAACCTGTGCTGTGCAACGAGCACGACGAGTCCATGCAAATCTAGAACGCTCCTGACTGATAGATGTAAAACGGCATGGACTGTGGATGAAAGTGGGGTATTCTTTGCTTCACAAGCGTAAGGATCTCCAGTTTGTGACAAACGAGAAAGCATCCATGAATATGAAAGAGCTGCAGCAGAGTTAAAATTATTGTTGATGTTTGTTCACAGTCTATACTCAGTTAAAGTCGACCAGAGAAATCCTTCATCCCAACCGAACGTGCTTCTGCGTTGGAACTTTTAATTGGAGATCAGTGCAATAGTGATCATGCCATGGAAGTACCAGCAGCTGCAACGAGATGTCAACGATCTCGTAGATCACGGCAGCTCAAACGCTAGAGGATATCCACTTTTTAGGCAGCAGCAGAAGTCTATGATAAGAGCTAAACTGGATTTAGTAAGTGCCTTGTATTTCAAGAACATAAGGAGCTGCAGCAGAAAAATTAGAATCTGACGTGTTCACAGTGCATAATTTTACACGTTCTGCAAATCTTAGGTTTGCCATGGCCGATCTGATAGCTGCTTCAGTTTTGTTTAAAGGGAAACAGAAGATTTCGGGTTTGAAATACTAACAACAGTCTAAATTATACCGCTGCAGCTAATACTCTACAGATTTTGGATCTTTCAGCTCGTAAGCTTGTATCTTGACCTATACCTTCGATTACTCATTCAAGTATCTTTTTATGTGAACTTGAAATGAATACCTTTTAGAGATCTGCGGCAGCTAACTGTGCTAGTTTATACTTCTGTTTAATCAAGTGATATATTTGTTCACAGAATCAAGCAGTACATGAGGGCCGCAACAGCATACTATTATGCTCAATCAAATTAACTTCTAGGTGAAGGATTCAAGTACTCAAGCTGATTTCGTTTCTATTTTATTCTGAATGTTCTAACGAAAGAAATAATATAAGCCTACTGGTTGGTTCGTTTGCAGCTCTGGTACGTCAAAGGAGATTCATTAACACTGGGACCTGACTTTGTGTTTAACAACTGCAGCGTATAGAAGTGATGTAATATGCATTGTTTGATATCCATGATTTATTAGATGTAGCTAAGTGATTTCACCAGAATGATATGTGTTACTACTGATATTTATTATTATTATGGTACTTTCATGTTCTTAATGCTATCATATAATCCCCTAGTTTTGAAATCTTTATAAGATGCAGCTAGTTTTTAGAATGGAATGTATATTTGTGATAACTGTAATTCCTGCTATGAGTGAATAATTTAATAAAAATTTTCTCGGATGATATTTACGAATGGAAGGCATATTATTGTATTCATTGGTTTAGGATGATTCACCAACGTTCCTAAAACGTATTTTTATACTCATTTCGTTCAGAACATCATTTTTTTAGCCATATACACCGCTGTGCTCAACTGAGCTATTTACGCGCATTCATTGACGGAAGAATTACAGCCTGAATGTTCATGAACGTTCTCCTCCCATCATTCTCTTCCGCAATAGTACTGTAGCATCTCCCAAATGCTCCTTAATTCGAACGGATACATGCTTCCCATTGTGACTATTGCTTGGGGGAAGATTCATGACCCAGGTGGGCAGCAGGGGCATCTTTGGTGCCTGATTGATTTCAAATCTGAGGATTTATGGATTGATTCCATTTGAACTAATCAGTACCGAAGTTATACACGTCTATGAGTGTCGAAACTTGACTACTTTGAGCGAAGTCTGATTGCATGGCTTCGTGAACCTTTTGAGTGGAAAACTGTAGCAAATCAGGGAATTGAGCCTGGTCCACTAGAAATAAATGAGTCATGTTTGAGGGAATATCACACAATCTGAGCATTATTGTTTAAACTATAGTAGCGTATCTGTCGTATTTTCGACTCTTGTAGCTTCTGCAGAGGGCGCGGGCAAAATCTCCTCATAATTTAATTAAATTTTAAAAACAAGTCATTAGTTTTTAATGCCAGTTAAAGTTTTCAAACATGATACAATTGAGTAATCCTTTTCGACCATACATATTGTGTTTCAAAAGATGTCTCGTACATTCTGGAGAACAAGCTGAAAACCACTTCTGAGCAAAAGGTAACATGGTTGTAAAAGCTCTCTCACAAAAAGAAACGTCTGATGTGTCTTCATACATCTTTTCTTTTTCCCAGACACGTACAAAGCATACCACAAAAATATCTGGTTTTATCAAATCCAATGCAGCACATGTATAGCAACAGTAATTCTTCTCATCAATAACTTGTAACTTCTCCATTACAAGCTTGCAACAGGGGCAACTTTTTGGCGCAACAGGAAAAAGTAATTTGGATTAGCTAGAGAATAATTAATATTTAAGTGAAAAACGATGGAAACAGTAACTTCTTTATTCTTACTTTTACCGAAATGAAGCATGTTTCCAAGTTTCATTTCACTAACAACTTTCCGGATTTCAGTTAGGCGTACCAGAAGATCTTCAGACGATGTAGTTACAATAGATGAATGTTCTGGGCTAGATTGAATGCAAGTGGCCATTCTGAACTTGTTGTAAGCTATTCGATTTCATAATGTATTTTAACGAAAGCTTCTACACCTCGGATGTATCTCGTCACTTCTGAAAGTAAACTATCCCCTGCCTGCTTGGCTTCGTTGCAGCGATTTTGTAAGATCACTAGCTACCAGTTAAGAAGGTGCCGACACTGTGTGTGTGAGCAACCATTCTTGAGACTGGAAAAATGCAATTCAGGCCATGTGTTTGCCCGAACACGCCTGTAAAAGCTGTCTTTGGTCACGTTGTCGTTGTAATTCTCGTTTCCTGCCACTTTCTCTGACATGATGAAACTTATGGGTTTTGAACTCGAGTTTAAACAGTCTGCAATGTCAGCAGTAACACGCCTATTCAGCTCCTAAAATCAGACTGACTGTCATAATCTCAAGCACATGAGTTTTGATGCGTTTCCAGATGCAAAAAGTTTTCTAAAACGTAACGATGAATAAGACAAAAATATAGTTTTTTGTAATCTGTCGTCTTAGCGTGATGGTACCTTAGCAGTGACGCCAATCAGGTGCATATGATCGAATCTAGTCAAGACAATTACGCAACGATGACACATTTTGCATTAAATGACAAAAAAGTAAATCACTCAAGCAGACACTCAAATCTGAACTTTGATCATTGATAACAGGAGATGGTTTAACCGTTAAATTAAGGTCAACTTTAACCTTTAAGTATGCCAGGGTCGGACGTCGGGTAAGCTATGATCTCTTCATGGATACATTTGATCACTTTTACGATCCCATCCCAGTACTTGGCATGACAGCTCCACTTGTATTTAAATCCATCTCCGCCAGCTCGTTTACACCAGTGGAAGAAAGTTTAGAAGTTCATGAAACCACAGCCGTGAGAGACATCAGAACGCGTTTAATCTTTTTCTTTGAAACTGACCTCCATAACGAACACGACGTACACGTACACCCTTTTCTCCTCCAATTCGCCAGGCATAGTCTTTGGCAAAGAATCGCTCGCTGTGAGCATCCAAATTCGGGTAATCGCTTCCAAATACCCGGTCTCGAGGAGGCTCAATATTAGCAATTGCTGCAGACGCTGAAGCGTTGGAAGTACTGGCTTGACATTTCATAACAAAGGAGTAGTCGTTGTCAGAGCAGTCACTTTCACTGCTTACTTGAACAATTTTCGGCTAGAAAACAAAATGAAATTAATAAGGGTAGCTTATTTCAGTAAAATACTGTTTTAACACGGTTACCTTAGGTGCCTTCTGCTTCTTCGTCGGCGGCATTTTGCAAGATGCGTGTTGCACTAGATTTACGAAATCGAAAATATAAACTGGATTGGAGATGCTGATTTACTCCCTCATAAAAGCAGAATGAGGAGTCAAAATTCACTCGAATTTATACCCTGCTCAGAGTTGCATAACGTTTACGACAGCTGCAATTCCGTAACATCTGGTACTTTGTCTTTTGTACGCTTTATTATGCTAATGACATCAAATTTGAATGACAAAAGCGTTTACACGAAACGTTTAGGAGAATGTTTTTCTTTTAGTTATGTGATGTGATGAGTATAGCCCTGCTAAACGCTGCAAGAAATATCTGCTCTCAATCTTACAGCTTATATAAATTTTTCTGAAGCAACTGACACAATCAGTATGCGTTCGGACATGAACAAGATCAGTTGTTGTCATGGATTTAATACGAGATAATTACGCTTCTGACTCTTCATCAAAGTTTGGGTCGAGCTTAGTGTCCGTGTGTGACTCACCTGAAGACGAGGATCCCGAATACTGGAAAAGGCGACAGGAAAAGATTTTACTTTACATTTTCGTAAGTGAAAGGATTTGAAAGATATTGTACAATTATTTAACTTTTTTTCTACCAGTGTGGGCGTAAGTTTTCTAACAAATATTTTTCCCTCGAACTTGGGAATGCTTGAAGCAATTTTGACCAAATATTGTACACGATTACATGACACTAGTAGGTCATCATTCATGCTCATGATCATAATATTTGTCCCTACAGAGCGCTCCAAAAGCCAAAATGAGTAAAATAAAAAACCTAAGCTCGGCACGCAGCAAATGAAGTTCGGGCACCTCCCCTTTCAAAACTACGTACAATCACCCCAAAAGTAACACGATACGATAGAGTAACTTTTCGCCTATCAGTGTATAAAATTTGGTGAACTTTCGTTTAGCCTCTAAAATGTGGTTAGCGTTTATCACCACTACATTAACACGTACCCGTAAAATTTCTAATACATCCTTAAAACGGGCATTGAAATTTAAACCAGAGAAGAATT
This sequence comes from Sminthurides bifidus, assembly GCA_009872375.1. Lineage (NCBI taxonomy): Eukaryota > Metazoa > Arthropoda > Collembola > Symphypleona > Sminthurididae > Sminthurides > Sminthurides bifidus. Next base: position 24,118 of record VRMD01000182.1, read on the forward strand.
TTTAGAATTTCAAATTCAGCCCATAAAATCAAGCATATCCGATTTAGTAAAAATTATAATCATTTTAGGCTCAAATGTGGATTAAAGCGAATCCACTGAGCATTTAAAATTTGTTGTAGGTGCATGCCTCAGGCTTTTTTGGGAAAAAATTAGATAACTTTCAAACATCTATAATTCCTATTCTATCCATCATAGAAGCTTGGAATGATACCCAATCGACGTGAAATTTAATTTTGATTCCAAATATGCTTGTCAAATTGATGTATAACTACCCTAGCTGGAGCGGTGGGCACGAACGCGAGAGCAATAGTTGTTGCAGAAGTTTCGCCCACACTGGTAACTAAAATGTTTTGCTACCCCATGTGATTTTCGGTGCTGGACGAGGAAGCAGTTAGATGTGCACTTGCTGCAGCATCAGTGCAATTCTTTTGGGTCATGGGTTGAACATATTGATAAATTTTTATGCAACGTTCAGCGCGGGGCTGGTGCTGAGGAAGAAGAGGACCTCGGCTCGTTGACATTACACGAATCAGCTCAGCGAGGAGCCCTTGCTACGCTTCGTTACGCCGAAGAACCCCATGTGAACATACTCACGTTATTTGAGGATTATTTCCCAGATATTGCGAAAGCATTGAATACTTTATTAAAAATACACAGATCTGTTACAGTAGAATTTACATCTTAGTTAGTATTGACTAATCCTTCAGTTGATTCTACTGTGACAACTTACTTAACTTCAGGATTTTTAAGTCTTGGCCATCCTAGTTTTATACCTAGCGTGATTGAAAGAGCTGCAAACTATCTTGGAACTAGCCTTGCTTTTGCCAGACGAAGAGGATAAATATTATCATTATGTCACGATTGTTGACTTGAGCGTAGCTATAGGAAGGCTGAACCATCATCGGCAACACATCTGTCTATATTGCTTGGACCAGTTTTCCCGACAAGAATCGTTTGACAAGCATTTGCGTTATTGCGAAGGTTTAGGAATTCAGAAAATAGTTTTTCCGGAGCCAAATCCTGATGGTTCACTTCGATTTACTAAATTTGAAAACTATCAATATTTGTGGAAACTTAGTCATATTGCTTATGTGGACTTTGAGACAACTGCTGAGCCTGAAGAGAGAAGAATTAGTGCGAGCTCAAGTATTCAATGAAAGCTGGAGGCAATTGGCTGGGGATGTCGTTTATAAAACACCAGCTCGAACGACTTTTTATGATTACTTTGGAGAGAATGCGATTTAGAAATTTTGGGAACTTATACTCATTTTAGCCAATGATGCTTTAGACGATATGAGAGATGATAATGGGATGGCAAGTTTGAATTCTGAAGAAATAGAGGCTGTTGAAAATGCTGTCAGCTGTACTTTCTGTAATGTCCCGTTTGAAGAAGGTACAGCTATTCGCTACCACAATCACACACATTCATAAACTGCCACCAGCTGGCACAATAACAGATTAGCTGCATTGACATGTAACGGCTGCGATTTACTTATCCGCCCACGGCGGTTTTTACCAGTTTTATCCACTTGCGGTAGCTAGTGTATAGTCCCGCAGGGCAATTTCTTGTGTCCACTAGTCCTCCTGAACGGAACGATCGATCGAAACTTAGATAGCTTATTTGAAAGAGCACTCATTAATCTTGCTGAATTCTAAATATCAGATCGATCCGTTGGGTATGACACAAGCCAGAACCAATTGATTTTGTATTTGCGGAATTGCACGGCGGGCTTCAAGTTTACTGTTTCAAATGGCCATAACTCTGCTCGTACCTGTCCAATTGAAACGCAAAATAGCTCATTCGATAGAGCAAATCAAAAAGTATCTATTTGATAATATTCATAAGGAACCAAGTGATATTTATTGATTGCACAGTGATAAGGCGGAGATTGAATGAACAACGTTATACTTTCCCGGTCAAAGCCTAATTAATATTGAACGGGGCGTCCAGTTGCATTTATCTCCGTAGGTTAATTCGGATGGTCCGTTTTATCGATTTGTCGGTGTATTGCAAGACCAAGCCACCAGGTCCAAAGTATCAGTCTGCGGTGGTCCTTTGATTGTTTGTGTTTAATTGGTCCTCCGTTTGCAAAAAGCGACATATCTGTATCAAAAATATTGTGGAAGCTATTTATCAATAACCAACATGAGAAAACTGCGATCACAATCAGTACGTTTGGGCCTGGCATAAATTACTGTTTAACTTTCTGTGGTGTTTCATTTCCGCCCTCCACTACCGCTGTTCATTAAACTCATCATTAATGATTTATTTCACAATTCAGCGGGATTTGACAAAGAAACTGTTGTGTCAGGGGTTTGGTTCAAAATTGATTAAATCGGTGAGGCTGTTTGCCGTAAATTCGGAAAAGTATAATGGTATACAGATTAAAAATCAATTAAAAATTAAAAAATTAGAATAATGGATTTATTTCCAAAGCAAGGAGGCAGTATTGATGCATTAACCAGAGCAGTATATCAGAAGGAAGGACAAGGTTTTTTTAAAGCGACGTGTAAATATTTCAAAAACAAATGCAGCGATCTAAATATGATCTTTGGCAAGCCAATAATGGCCTATGACTATATTAGAACCCCGAGTCGTTAAACCATGTAGGTTTACCGCCGAAAAGCGATTTCTAAAACTTACTTACGGAAAGCAATATTTCTGATGCAGATTATGAGCATGCACAAAAATGCTTCAAAAGTCTAAACTGTTGCACATTTGGAGATTACTTTAAAGTAAACACTGCTTTTGACGTCCACTTGCTTTGCGTCTTGCATGAAGCTTACCGTGAAACCTCAATTAAAAGGTTTCAGCTGGATCCGAACTCACTGTTGAAGTCCAGCTTCTTACAGCTTCCAGTGTCTGTTGTATACTTGTAAAGCGAGACTTCCGCTTCTCACCAGCGATCAAATTAATTTTCTCACTGCTCTAAGGCGATCAACATAAGGTGGGCTTTGTTCTGCATATGTTACTAAAGCGCATACTAATATCAAAGCTTTCGGTACACATTACGATCCGTGAAAGCCTAGTTCTGTCATTCAATGCTTAGACTTTAATTCGCTGTATGCGATTATTTTATGTAAGCCTTATTTATCCGGAAACATACGAGAGCTTGAGCAACAGGAGTTGCTTACATTAGAGCCTGATAATTGTTTGGCCTTAGTTAACGCTAATCAGGAAAACGTAGGATACTTTCTAGAGGTTGACGCCCATGTGCCGCAAGACAAACTATTAGATTTACCTCCGTTTTGTGTACATTATGAAGTAACCACAAAGGATTTATCTTCATATCAAAAAGAACAAGCCGAGCTTATCTACTCAACAACTCGTGCCGAAAAGTATGATCGTTTATGCTTGACTTTTCACGAAAAAACAAACAATATTTTGCTTTCCGAGCTCTTAATAGTTTACTGGAGATTAGGTGTTTAATCTCATGCTAACTGCATGTTGTTTTTCGGCTAAGATTCACCGTAAGATAGCTTGAATTTTCAATTGAACCCTGAGTCACAGTGAATTTCATTAGATAAATGAATTTTGAATTGCGACTTTGAATTGCCATTGGGAGAATCGAAAAATTGAATCATGAGTTTAACTTATGAATTGGTCAGCGGTAATTTTCAGCTGTGAATTACGAATTGTGAGGACTGAGGTACACAGAATTGAAGTATAGATTTGAATTGGGAATTCAAAAAGAGAATTGAGAATTCAAAAACTTTGAATTTGAATTGTGAATTGAGTTGGAGCAGAATGTTTATGCCCTGGTTTATTATGAGCAACATAAGTATGGTATTCTTAACTCAAGGGCCACTCGTTTGCTTTATTTTGATACGGACTCGTACTTTTTGCAAATCTTTTTGCAACCGGGTGAGGAGAACATTCGGCACGTCATGAAAAATCAAACTGAAATTTTCGATATTTCAAATTACGCTCAAGGCGAGAGAGGGAAAAGAGATATCCACAAAGCGAGTACCCACAAGCAGAGATAAAAAGCTTTATAGCATAAGCTCCTAAATTATATAGCATATTAGCAGTTGCAAATGAAGGTAACTTACTTGATGGGAAGTCTTCCACGAAAGGCATTAACAAATACAAGTAGAAGTCTCTGACATATGAAACTTATGAGAAAGTATTGCGCCAAGTATGCATAACGTCATAATGAATGTCATTAGGAGAATATAACATCAACTGTGCATATTGAAGGTTAAAAAGACTGTGTTAATTGCGTTTACTGTAAAAAACTAACTATTAGAAAACGGAATTGATAGTGTTCCGTTTGGTTACTATAACATCGGATCTAGGATGTAAGTAACTTGATGTTACTACGTGAATAAAGTTCAGTTGTGTTGTGTAAACCATAGAGGGCAGATCTTTTGATATATGTGTCTATTATTATTATTCGCCCATCGCAGATAGGTAAAAGTCAGTTAGTGTTTTGCATCATACGAAACCGGAAGCAGATTTTTCATGAGGAAATATCTAGTGTCATGGTGTGTCGGTGTGTATTACAGCTGGTCGAACATGATAAGTGCAAACATTTGTGCGGCAACATTACTGATGCTGACAAGTTGATTCAGCCTCAATCGCTGGTCATACTAGACGATTTGTTCGGCGAACTGAAGGATCGGGAAGTAATAAGGTTAGTTGACAGCTAGTTTCTTCATGGCTGTCATCACCTAGAATTTTCTTGTATTTTAACCCTGCAAAAGGCTTACCAAAGTAATACAGGACAATACCAATTATCTGGTGATTTTTGATTCTTCACGGTAAAGAGCAGTTATAACACAGATACAGTGAAGGCTAACATTAACGTCCACCCAATAACGTCGATATGCTAATGTCAATATGCTGCTGTACCTAGCTTGCGTTTAACATTAGAATGAGACACTATTTAACGTCAGCTCTTCTTTAGCGTCCTTAAATTTTGGGCCCCGGCGACGACGTTGATTTGGAGCTTCACTGTAATTCCATATTTTTCAAGCATGGCTTTGAAAGTTCTGTTAACAAATTCAGTTCCACGGTCAGTCACTAGGTAAACGGGTTTGCGGCCGGATTTTTCTATTATGGACTCGAATGCTTTCGTAGCAGAAAGAGCTGTTTTGTTTTTCAAGGGTTCGGTGAAAACGTATTTTGAGAACTCGTATACTACGATCAATATACACGATTTCGGTTACCTTTAACACGTTTGTACTTGCACAGAATTTTTAAATCCGCTTGCCATCATATGTCTTTAAAATGAAAAAAAAAATTCCGGAACGTATTCCTGCTTGGAGCAAATAATGAATATTGATTCAACCTCTTCAACTCTTTAGTCACTGCCTTAGCATCTCTGACACGATTATTCCCTACCAACGTTTTAAGTCCTCCAAGAGACCCTGATTGTTCGGGAATAAGATACGATTTCGGCGCTTTTGTAATTTCAACTTGATCCATTGCGGAAAAACCGTCAATTGCGGTTGGCCCGTGTAGAGACGATTCTTCGAGAAGCCTGCCTGTAAAGCCAAAGTAAGTCAATCAGAAATATGGCTACCACTAATGCTGTTGCCATGTATAACAACGCTTCCGTCAGGATTAATTTTAAATTCTGGTTGTTAGCTGCAGGCTCACAGAGAAAATTGTCTTCTCGTTCACCAGAGTGGTGAACTTTTGCCGAAACATCAACTGCATGCAAACAGGTATATGCAGACTGAGCCTAGAATTCATCTAGATAATCACATGTTTTTGCAAGTTCCGGTAAGGGACGGAGCGGTACAACAGGTCAATGTTCAAGAGGTGGTTCCTAGTTATTATCCGGGCGACAATGTGGAAGTTAACGGTTTGTTAAACGCCATTGAACCAGGTTTAGTGGGTTTCGAACGTTATAACGTACCCGAGATGCATGTGCAGGAGCAGTTAGTTTTGAGGCCAGCGATGAACTAAGCTCCTCAACCTGGTCCTAGCAGAGCGGCTATGCAGTTGCATTCTGCGAATGAAATGCGTCCGGTCAACATTTTGCAGCAAGTAGGAGACGATAATCGAGTACATTTTAGAGTTGAGCCAGGCGTTCCTCACGTTATTCAGAACAATGATTGATTTGCTAATACTAATTTAGGAGCCGACAGGGTTGTCGAAGGTGTTGTAATTGAGTATAACCATGGTATTCAGAACTGAGGATATTTTATATGAAAGGAATAAGCCATCTAAGCTATAAGTTAGGAAAATGAAGTCAATTGGCTTAATTAAAATAAAATATGTTAATGTAAACGTTAGCGATTCCAAAAGCTTCTGTTGTCTACATTTTGTTTTGGTCTTTAATAAATACTTTACGCAGCATTAACTACCGATCCCTCCATTAATTTCAGTGCTCATTAATATTCCGCGACACGTGGTCTCACTGTGTCTTGGATTGGATAATGTAAACGTTTTACTCTGTTCTCGGGCCGTTATGCTACCGGCTATGTTCTGTCGCAAAGTTGTTGCCAGAAAAGAACTGAAATGTTGGTGCTGTCTGGCAGAAACGCAAACCCTACTTTCCTTGCATAATGTTTTGCGTTCATCGTCGTTAAATCTAGCATTTTGACAGCAGGTCAGTTATCAACATAAAAATTTCATAAATCTTGGCTTATTAATAGAAAAATTGACTTAAGCAAATCAGTTCACATAACTTGAAAATTAAATAGCCATCAGGTGGTTAAACGTATCTGTCACTGCTCGTTTTGCATATTTTCGAGGGCACGTTTTACTTCAATGCAGCGTGTACATCAGCAAAACAGTGACATCTATCTGTGTAAGCTCATTCAATACTTTCTTTTCGGTATCTTGGAAATCAGGAATTATGAAGCAGCTTTATTTGATTATGCACTCGCAAAAATGAGCCAATAAATGATACTGCATATTTTACTAGCTTAGAGTACAATAACTCCTATTATTGCACCTGCAAACTCGATCATGTAATTTCCAATCGACCGAAATCCCTCCCCGGATAATATCAATCCATACTATTTGGACTGAAGCAAACTTAGAAAGAACAGTGGCCAGTTTTCCTCAACGTGGAGGCTACTAATCTTGTTAATATGTTCGAAGGTTCTTGCATGAAATTTAAAGGGTAACTGTACCAAGGCTCAGGGGTGGTAGCTAGACAAAGCAACTCCAGTAATTGGTGCCTACGGATCCGAGAAATGAATATAAAATGCATCTTTGAAAGATAAGGAGGAGAATTATCATAGAGAAATACATAGGAAGGCAATAGCTATGACTTGTGAGAGATTCGGAGAGTTTTTGGGCCGCATTTCAGAGATTGGGCGAAAACGGAGAAAAAGAGAAAGTTACATGAATGTTGGGAGACGGCGGGCGCATTTCATCGCATGGCTGGCTTCCGGTCGGGAATGGGCTCACGTCAGCACTTCCGTTCTTTTGTGCTATACGTCGAAACCAACNAGAAAGTTATATGGATGTTGGGAGACGGCGGGCGCATCTCATCGCATGGCTCGCTTCCGGACGGGAATGGGCTCACGTCAGCACTTCCGTTCTTTTGTGCTATACGTCGAAACCAACTCCGCTTGTCACATTTTCTCCTCTCCCTTATTCTTATCACCAACTAACGCCAACAAATACCACCCGGGTAACTCATCCTAGCAGTGCTTCAGCACACCCGTCATGCATACAGCACTACTTCTTAGCTAGCCTTTTCTTGAACGTTTGTGCTGTGGCCCAAAAGCCTACAATGGATCCTACCCGGCTGTTGTTTGACTAAGCCAATTTTATGTATGGATGAATCTGAGAGATTTTTCAAAAAGTCCACCACGCAACTCCACCTCAGATCATCTGCAAGGAGGCAACCTAACATAACGTCAGCGACTGTACATTTTCACACAGTCACTGTTATGAGGGTGCATTAGTTAAGGAAGATGCTCTGCGGAACGTAAAGAAAGTCTGCGACTGTAACGTTGAGGGAGAAGACACTTACTATCTCACTAAATTAAAAGTTTAGTTATCACCCCTAGTAGAATAACCGACCAGCAAAGAGGCTCTGCTTAAAAGTCCTGGTGCTTTATCATAGCAAGTTTCACTTTCTTAATTACTGCTTGTGGTGAAGTAGAAATTAATGGGTTACTTTAGCTGACTGGAAGTGTTTCAAGAGTAAAAGTTTTAGTGCGAGCCAAGGAAAATGTGTTTCCTACTCCGACTATGACGAAAATTTTATTATTTTGCCTTGTGTCACAGCACTTGACTTTTATTTCCATTCAAAAACAAACAGTACACGTAGTACTAGTACACGCTTGGATTGTGGGAACCATTTGTACTAAACAAACAATAAATTTTCAGGATGCTCCAATTGCAGATATAAAATTAAGTGAAATACAAATTGCCAAAATAAAATTAAGCCCTGTCAAACATCAATTTTCTCAACTTGGCAATCCATTCATGTTGCAAAGCTTTACTAATGCATTAGCACCTCTACAAGTCCATAAACATTTTTTGCATTGGTGCTCGTGTGCTGGGTTATGGTACCTGTCTATGTGGTATTCTAGAGTGCCTAAATATTGTATTGCATAGTCAAAAAATTCACGCGGACTATCAGGACATGGAGGTTTTTGAGTATGCAGATGTACTATTTTCATGTGACGGGTAAAGTCCTTCATCAAACAGAAAGCCTGAAAAGATTTTTCCGCCGAACCGCCACAAAATTTACAAATGTAAGTCCCGCCGATTTTGGACTACTCTTTCAGTTTAGAAATTGCGATAGCATCGCTGGTTTTCCCATAAATGTATTTATTTGTACGGATGACAGTATCATTCTGCACATTGCAGACTTGAATCTCTGTGCAAATAAGTCTTTCTGGCAAATCTCTGAAACCTCATTCGCAGCGTTAAAAACTTCAGGCTGATGGTGCTTGTCAAGTATAATCATTTCTTCGTCATTAATGGGAGCTAAAAGGGGTTGAGTAGTGCCGTCTTTCTGTCTTACCGCCACATCTTATCGCAGTGGAACAGTTTTATTGTCGCAGAACCTTACTAGATAGTCTTCGTGAGACAGCAAAGGTGCTTCTTTAATCACAAACGGGCTATTTGGATTCAATTGATGATTTCGAACAACTTTAGAAGTTTCTATAGAGTCTAATCTGAAGTCATAATGACGGAATGGAATAGCTGGATTTGTGAGAATATCTTGAAAGAATTTACGTTGCTTCAAATATAAAAACGTTAGCTTTGCCAAATCAGCAAACTGGAACCAATTTTTAGTCTGATGGATGAAGAAATTGTTGTATAGCCCTACCATGGACATGTGAAACTCTACGACTGTCGGCTGTTTTGAGTTCAAAAGTTTTGTGGGTTTAAGAAACTCTTTCCTAACAATCGTGTTGATTTTTGACAACTCTAGAACGTACCTACGAGAAGCTTTCAGTGCGTATGGACACAACTCCTCAATAAACACTGGCCAGGGGTAAAACTGTATCTAAAATTCAATATTCTTTCCCGAGACATTGAAATCACACCGCTTTTCATCAGCACAGAAACCAAAGAATGGATGGCAGTGTCCTTTTCTTTCTTCGCTTACGAGTCGCTTATGTCCTTCGTTCAAATTACCTAAATGAATTTGATGCAACTTACTCTTGAGCTGCGTGCGCGTAGTGTTTGTACGCTTCCTTATCGAGAAATATTCTCGTCACCAGCTCAAGTGTTGTGATCATCTGTGATCCTAAAACGAAACTGGATTTCAACCACATGAAGTAAGGAGTCCAACTATTTAGCTACTAATTTAAATGTGTAAACTAGTCTTATGGCAGTGTAAACAACGATCTTCTTCAAATGAGGTCCATTGATATCAGTGAATAGCACCTTTTCCACGCCTCAAATATAGTCAATGAGCTGCAAACGGACTTAACCGTTGACAATGTATTGCACAAACATTTTGGTTTTCTATTACAGACTTCGAACTTCGTCCTGCGATTTCAAGATTCAGCACTTCATTATTAAACATTCAAGTCACTATCTGAGCAACCATGTTAGCGTGAGTCAAATTATTTTCTACGATACTTCGGGTAATAGCTTACCGTAACTATCTGTTCAACATTGGAACTGATTGCTTCGACTCCGTTTTCTTCATCGTGTAATTCTTCAATGGTTTTCGTAATGGGACGAGATTTATTCTCTAAGCTCTCAGACAAGCTTGGGTTTTCATCGCAAAATGATACCAAGTCGCTTTTATCACCTCTTCGTTTCGACTGGTAGGACTTGTAGCTGGACGCGCCTGACGACTATGATCTGGTTCTCTTCTGAGATTTTCTTTTGTCCTGATGTACATCCACAGATTTCTTTGACGGTGGCGCTCTACTGCGTGTTACTATAGCATGTATTCGTGATTGACCTTGGCAAGGAATTGAAGACACACTCGTGTCGCTTGAAATTGATCTTTCTCGAATTTTACGTCCTCGATCTCTACGTTTACTGTGATTATTTGCATGACACGTGCTCATCGTTTGATCGATCAGAATTAGAGCTCTGACGGTTTTGGCCCTGCCGTTAACTTGTACTCGAGTCACTTTACGCATATCTCTTATGATTTACCCTGGGACTTCGCTCCTTTAGGAGTCTGGATCGGGCGCTTGAATTACTTGAATCAGATGCGATACTTGCATCGTCATGAGAGGGATAATTGTTGTCAGAGGTAACCCTCGGATTTGATGGGTTGATGGTGTCGCTTGACTGAGAGTTCTTCCAAGCTCCTTTAGCGATGACTTAAAATGTTCATTCCAAGGATTATACACTTTGGACTTCGCTTTACCGCAATTACGAGATTTGGGTTAGGTTGAAAATGTTGAACCGCTTGAACCAGATTTATTTTTTTTGGCACCGACTCGAGCACTTCAGGATAAGTCTATTCTCCTTCGCTTTGAATACGTGCTCTGAATGTCGCTCTTTGTGTCCGCGATAGATAAAATATCTTTTTCACTATCGAAGAACATGGACTTGTGCGCGTTTGTCTCGAAGATTTTTGTTGATTTTATTCTGGTTCAGTATTTTAGAAGTCATTGGGACGGGACACGTAACTTAGGAAAATATATCTTTCATGCTTTTGAACTTAATCAGCGAGTTAATAGCTTCCATTTTGGAAATAAACTGTTTTTACATAGGTATGGTTTGTTACATTTACTCACAAAATTGACACAACACTCGTCGCTAGTTCAAAATTATGTCGCATGTGAAAGCTCGCTGACAAGCTAACAATGAATGAACAGCGCAAGAATATTTTCACGCGAATTTTCACGAAGCATCAAGTTTTAACCGCAGAGGAATAGAAGGCGTCGGGGTACGGTAAAATCTTCCCCTACCTACCTTTCGGCATGGTCCCTATACTTGTGTGGGCACTTGTGTCTCAAAGGGCACAAGTACCCCTCTTATGCCTTAACCATTATGAGGACAGTTATGCTCTTTTTGGCATCCCCATACTGCTACCATTATGTGGGCAGTTATGTCCAAAAAGTGCATAACTGCCCTAAAAACATTTTATTGTCATCCGCTCGAAAAATCTCTTCGCTTTTTGAAATTTTCATTTTCATCTTGAAATCAATCATATTTGCAAATGCTGCTTAAACGTCATGAATGGAAACCTAAAGTGAAAAGCCAGACAGTTTAAATAGTTAAAGCAATATCGCAACAGTTTGAAACAATTGGCATACCGGAAACTCAAACTGAAATCCAAGAAACATGCAAAAGGGGCATGGAATACTCCCATTACTACTTTCAGCTGTAACTCCAACGCTAATACAGCTGCTGCAGAAAAAATGAACGTGAAAACAGTGCTGTCATACTAGTATCGTATCGATACGGCATACCGATTATACAGTAGAATCTCGCAGTTACAATAGTGGCAGTAACAATAAACTCGAGGTACCAATGGAAAGTCTGTTCCCCGGCAAACTGCCTATACTGCCCATGTTAAAAAACCTTGCAGTTGTTA
>VRMD01000183.1:0-35905 GCA_009872375.1 Sminthurides bifidus
AATCATACCCATCTTTCAGCATTCCAAGTCTCATAATAAATAGAAACGAGGTGGACAGCTCTTTCAAGTTGGTGATTCGCATCGAGTACGATGAAATTCAATGCATTTCTGCTACAGTAATTACAACAAAAAACTCAATGTAAACTGCAAATTGTCATGGCTACTCTTACTTTTTGAAATTTAAATTATTGGAGTATCAGTTCGACAATGTAAACCGCAGGAGGAGAAATACACAGAACATTTTCCAAATCATTGACTTAAATACAAATGTTAGTCGATGTTCAAAGAAAATTAGCAAAAGCTCGACAGCCTGATCAAATTGGCTAGGAAGGATTAGGGCTGTGCGGAGTGCAAAAAGTTGTTATTCCAGTCTCTTGGAATTAGTCCATAGCTGATGGCAAATCGGTTCCTTATCTCAATGCTCAACCTGGGATGAAATGGGTTGGAAAGAAGGAGCTAAAGTTATGTAGAACTAGTGTCGAGAGCAGTGCTTCTTGAGCTGTGATCCGAACCTTGCTTTTTGTTCAAGTCGAGTAGGCAATTAAAGTAATCTCATTGGCACGGATTGGAGAGGAGGGCGACGATTGAGAAAAATAACAAGCTATTTTCGTTGGTATGTTTCCTAAAATTTAATCTTTTATACTATTTCTATCACAGGCTGTACTCAAAGTGTTCAATCCGTATAACCTTTCCCGTCTATACTTATAATAATCCTCTTGAATGACTGTCAAACTTAGATGGCTCTTTCCCACTTATTCCTTTTATTCTTCTATGCTTAAGCTTTTTATCCCTAAGTGGAGCGTTGCTCAAATATTTACAGAGCTCGCAGCACCAACATTCTAAATTCCCGCTGGAACGGCTTTTTGAATCGTTTTTGACAACGTTCGACATGGCCATTTCCTTTTTCACTAGAGGCTTCAGCCCGGAATGCGTGATCTAAAGCGCGCTATATGCCTTTTCCTCATGTGAATATACCGGAGGCTTATTAATTCTTATTCCGCTCCGACTCATGCCTCATGCAAGACTGGTTGAGCGAGCTGGAGCTAATCATTGTTTCTGAACGTGGGGTTTGCCCAAAGAGGCTCAAATGATTCAGCTGAAAAGAAGCAATATATGGCTTTAATACCCACAGTGCTGAGTGAAAATGGGCTCCCTTACCTTGTATATGTTCAGCCTTATTTTGTAAGATGACGAGTGAGAAATTAGCAGTGACGACTCCCGCCCTACTTTCCCCACGGCAGTAAAAAGTTCCCGAGTCCTTGAAGGAAGCACGGAGGATTTTCAGCATGGAAATTTTCAGCCCCAGACTCCTGTCCATGCCGTGGCCGAGGGAAGACGTGTGATGCACACTTGTACTCATAATGGGTGCGTGGCCAACGGCCTGACTCAGTGCAGCCGCTCCTCCATTTGTCATTATCTCGTCTACGTCTTCTGACTTCCAAACAAACAACTCACTTACTAAAAACCCACTCCCGCTTCCACCTGCCATGCCGCTTCCGTTCGTCACCGTCAAGCCTTTATTTCCCATGTGCCAAGTTACCTGGAATCAGAAAATACATGTTTTCAATCTAGTTTTGAACAAAAAACACTTGGTTCGGAACTTTCTCCACATTTCTCCACCGCCATCCCACACTCTCCCGCTCGCTCCCAATGCCTCATGATGTGGACGCGTCGGCATTCTGACAAAGTGAATGGATATATATGTGTTTTTGCACCCCTCGTTCTCCTCCTCTCTCCCTCACTCACATCTCCTTAGCTGTAATGCTTGATTGCAACTCCTGCTCTTTATATAGACTCTCGCATAGTTTTTCTCTCCTGACCAGTTTCCTGGTGGAGCAGCCACGTTTCCCATGTCACATAAAACGGCGGAACGTGAGTGCGTAACTAGCGCGTGTGTGTACACCTTTGGCGCTCCAGCCCCGTGCCTGTGAGTTGTTTAAGGAAAATGATCGCAAAATGCCTTGCTTGTAAGTAAGGCAAGAGGAAAATATTCCCACCTCAAAAATAAATCACTGTCACATTCCTCAAATTGGGCCTTTTAACTTGCTGGAAAATTTCCTATAAAGACTAGGCTGGAACGGAATACCAATTCCTTTCTCTCAGTTAATTTCCCCGCCATCATCTCTTCTTCTAACTGCCGAGCACTTTGACCAGAGAGTGATAATTTCCTCGATTTTATTCTCTCCCAATTCCCGAACCAATGGTCATTTCTTGTCCCACCACAATTTTCTTTCCCTTTACCCACCACATCCTCCGCTTAATGTGCTTTCTTCCATTTCCCTGGACTAATACCAATCCGCTTTTCCGCTTTTGCCGGAATGGCAACGTTTACAAACCGTGGTGGAGGAGTGAGCCGCGTGGAAATTGACTGCTTCGCTCACTTCCATAAATCCCCCCACCATCAAGTGTTATACGGTATTAAATTTTCTCCATAGACAAGTCACTGCTAATAGAGAAATTTTTCTCGGGCCATAAATCATCTCTATCTCACACTCAGCTTACTCGTCTCATTACGCAGGCCATAATGGACGGCAGGAGAACCGGCCATGTCCCACACTAAAGCACACTGTACACAATTCCTCATCACAAATGCCATGCATACATTACCAAGATGGCTCCAGCTCTGGTTCAATAGCCTGCCACCAGGTTCTAGTCCTGCTACCATGTTCGGATCCGCTGTTCGTGCTGAATCATTAATGTGTCTGCCTTTTTGGGACTTTTACAGTTGAGTTTTACACCTCGAATCTAATTCATGTGAGATGGAGTCGTTATGTGGAATGTGGAACCGTGGCAGGTTCCATGGCCCAGAATTGAAACGGAGTTAATCTCCAGTTGAGAGTTTCAACCGCGTGTCTCAAATGACTCCTCTGTTTCTCTCCTCAAACAATAATGGCATGTATACAGTAGCCTACGGATAAGTGGGATTTCAATGGAAGCCAAAGTTCTGTCTAGATGTATCTTTTTCGCAATCCGTTTTGAAGCTTCGCTTACATGAACACATGCATCGAACAAATTGTTGCCTAAACAACTTGAGGCAATGTAGTATCAAGAGCTTCCCGTCACTGCAACACTGGTAGCTCATCCTTTTACGTGAATCAAAAAGGTATGCATCCAAATAGTTACATCAAGCACAGAAGATTCCAAGCATGTCTTCCATACCTACTCTGGAATAGGTTTCCTCATGCTTGCAGCAAGCATGACAAATGTATGAACAACTGCGATTACTTGTGAAGATTATCCTTATTAAAAAGGTGAATGAACAAATGCATTAGGTTTTTATTTTATGATCATGTTTCTTTAGAATTGTACTTGATACTACTGGAGCCTACGGACACAATAGATTTGGAGGATGTATTGTAGGATTTTAGCGTGATTACAAAACCGTTGCAGAGTTCATTAGTTGAAGAACTTCATTGGCATTCAGCTCAATACGGGAAGGAAAAGAAGTCTGAATGAGGAAAATGGGCAGGGCTGATACTTGAACACAGGCAGGAGAAGGTGCTTGAACAATGGAACCTACCTACCTACCTATTTATCTGTAAATATGCTGTTATCATTTGTACAGGAACTTGGGGGTCTTGTTCAATTCTCGTAAATAAAATTACCCCCCAAAGAGTCCCACCAGTCAAGCTGGCAAGTCGAGAATGTTCATGTGCATAAGCAATAACAAGGTTACTAGGATATGAGCTGAGTAAATCCACCCGAACGGATGCAAGGGTTATGAAATGGGTACGAGAAGGAGATTGCATGAGCTGTTACTCTCTCCTTTCTTTTACCAATATATAACGAGTGAGTAAATAAAATCTTGTATAAGGTAAACATGAAAATATGACGAGCACTTTACAGAGTGAATTTCGCCTACCGCAGAATAAACATTCATTGAATTCTTTCTCTTTTTTTTTTTTTACAAATCCTTGAAATTTTTCATACCCGAGCCTCAACTCCGTGTTTGAGGAGGGTATGCATTCGAGGATACTTTCTCTTTTGCTTACCATAATGAGCACCTATGGGAATCACCTGCATCACTTGTTCTACAGCAGAGTTCGATGAATAGCATGCCCTTGTTTGCCTTTAGCGACATGTGAGCAAACAAAGGAGAGGGTCGCGACTTTCGTCAATTCTCACCTTTCTTCTGATCCTTGCAAGCCTTGTACTTTATCTCCCCGAACTTGTGTTAACCAGCTCAGCGACGAGTCAAGCCTAGACTAGCCTGGCCACCCTTGGGACTGAAGACTTGAGGATTTTTCGCAGTTGAAGAGATAAAAGCGGTGAAAAAAGTTGCGCACCTTCCCAGTACATAAATAACGGGAGGTATTCTCTTCCATCCCCCTAACTAAATACTTGTGTCGTTGTTTGTTTTTGGATTTGAGACAATCCATTTCTCCTCCTTTTCTCCAAAGGGCCGTTCCGGTGGCAAGTGTGAAGGTTGAGGGATTTGGAGCGGAATATTGCTGGACGTTAGTCACAGGCGGGTGGCGTATTGAAACCGTCGTGTGTGTAATCAGATCGAATTTATGCCTTATGACGAGGAAGGAGGAAAAAAGTCATGGTGCCAAATTCGGAACATCTGCGGAGGACTGTGAGTGCGGGAGGGCAGTTTCTCTCTGGTGTTCACAGACTTTCACCAGTATGTACACACGTACAGCAGGTGGTAGGCAGGGGAGGGAAAAAATGCAAAAAGACTTACGTGCGTGTCAGCTGTGGCTTCTAGTCGACAAATAAGCGTGGTATTTTGTCCCTCTACAACTTTTCGGATCCTCTCTTCCGGCGTCACGTGCTGGAGTTTTGGAAGACAGGCGAAATCCTCGAGTGCAAGCTTGTCCCAGGACTTGGTGCGGAGTCGCTCCGGTCGATGACATATGGGTGGAATGCCTTCGAAGGGGACGTTGTTCCTCAGCATCCAGTCCCGGAAAGGTTTAAGGGCACAGGAGCAGTTCCATGGATTCCCGCTCATTTTCAGCCCATGAAGACTTTGGAGGGGGAAGAAGGATTCCGCCTGTCAACGAGATAAATACCAGGCTATTCATTCATTCCCATTCACGCCACCAGTGTACAGGCTAAATCCTGTGATTACAATCACAATAATTATTTCTATAGCTCTCCTCCTTTCTTTCCCTCCTAATCCGAAGTTCAGTACCAACATCTATTTACACCCCATGGAACAAACATTCATGGTCCCACTCTGTTCAGTCATACTTGAGATATTATCGCCATCAAACCAAGCTGAACAGCAACCTCGATGGCTTTCTCTCCATCTGCCATAGGCACTGTTGTCTCTTTCCTGACGGTGAAAGCAGTAGTTTCGATGTACAGCCGTACAGTACGGAGCTCACACTCCCTCCTCTGCCATAGGGCAAACTCGTAGTAGCTCTCACCGGAACCACAAATATCTTCCCTCAGTTCGCTTGACAGAGCTACATTAACATGGCCTTATCGTGGACATGGCGCTGAACTGGATCTTTAATTTTCAAGAGGACTAACTACGAAATGCCAGATCTGCTACCTAGTCTTGATAAATTATTGACTTGCTAAAATCTCGGATGTCAACAAACATACACTTGAGCCCGGAACTGTTCCGTGCGTATGGACCAGAGCAGTGCCGTTGTGTAGCTTTCACCACCACTCTAATTTGGCACAAGGCTATGGTTGCTCCTATATTTGCGTGAATATCGCTCTCTCTCTCTCTGACATTGTTTGTGATGGCCATACCGCTGCCATTCAGCAGTTCCTTTTACCCAGCATGGTACTTATTATCCCTTCCTGCTTCAATATGTCCCAAATGCTGCCTTTGTCACTGACACAGTACAAGATGCCGGATGCTGCCGTCTATTTCGGAAATTTGAGATATTCTAACGTTTCATAGTGGCAACTGAGAGGCAGATGGTAGTTGTGGCTATGGAGCTTTCCATAGCTTATACGCTTGCAATTTGTTTCTGTCTTTTCTGTGTAACCACACCTCTATGCTCGACTCTGTCGACGCTCTCAACGGGCTGAAAAGCCATAGCTACTCCAGTTTATTTTCCGTTTCCGGAAGAAACTCTGTCGTTGTATCATCCTGGACTGTGCTCCTCCAGTCACACAAACTTGAGTGCTTTGCGTTACCGAATCGATTGGATGCGACGTCATTAGCAAATTCACAGAATGTTTGAGCTAGCCCCAGCCATTCTTTCAACATTAACTAATTTACTCGCTTAACAACATCATCAGTCAGAGTTCCATTGTACGTAACTTCGCTAATTAGATTCCATGATCCCTCCTCCTTTCACGCGCTCAAGGTGGTGCAAATCCCAATTAATTGAAACATCCTATCAGCGTCCCGCACAATACTCCTTTTCAGCTTTTCTTCTAAGCTTCCGTAAATTAATTTTACGCAGACCTTTCACCCTCATGCACATGGAAATCTTTCGCCGTGTCTTGATCTGTATCTCGTGTGAGAGAGACGTGAAGGCAAACTTGTTGTCTTATTGTATTGTGATTTACTCTTCCTCCTTCCTGGCTTCAATGCACCAAGTGCTTCGCTTTACTAGATGCCAAGGCAAGTAATTTAAGAAGGGCTTTCTACATGTACGTCAGGAGCATTGAACGATGTCATGTCGTGGGCTGAACGCTGATTCCAGTCAGTTGGGAAAATTCTACTTTTCGGGAGATCAGGTAGTCCTTGGGTGTGAAAATACCACCAAAATTCCGACAAGGTCGGGTAAAAAAGATCACATGATGTTGGAGTCACTCCATTCGTTGCCATGCACTGATTTTGATGGATCCAGTGGCAGGTCACAGGTCCCTTACCCTTGTCGGCATGCTGCCGTGGGCTCAGCCCGGCTGTGCCGGGTTTTTGGACTTTTGTTGCCCGACAGAGTGCCCGACAGTCAGGATTCTGATGAGAACCACAAGTTTTGGCGAACTTGGATTCAGTCCGGAGATGCAACATCTCATTCTGCTCCTACATAACTACAATGCTCAGGTACACAGTGAGCAAGATAACATCGGAGAATCGAAGCAATACTCCAAGTCTTGCCAATAAAAACGGCCCGAATCGTCTCCATAGGTCAGATTACGAGCAGATAAAGTTGATGCAGACGAGCAAATATGAGGAAATAAAGAGCATGGCTCTCGGAACTATATTAAATTACTTGTCTATTTTTCTTTCAACTCGATAGATGGCCTCTCCGTTTACTTTGTTGTTTATTGGGCAAGCAATCTTGGAGGGAGTCTCGGATATTTCCTGTGCTTTTTCTCGACCTCCTCCCTTCATCCGTCCCGCTGTCTGTAACCTATCTAGTCGTCAAGCTCCACTCGTGGGAAAACATCCCGATGTGCTTTACGTCAACCTTTTCTAAGATTACAGTACACAGGACCGTATTATTACTTGTCCAAATTCCCCTTTACTCACTTCCGTTCTTTTAATCCACATTTTCATTCACAAGCGTCCTAACATTATCCTTTTCTCCTCCGCTCCCATTATGTTTACCAACTTAGTCAAGTTGAGAGATTTTTTTCGTACTGTCAATACTCTCTGCTCCTGGCTGATTCTCAGAATATGCTTTCACCTCTTTGCTCTCATATTTATATTTACAAGGATTACTCAGCCATTTCGCAAAGACAAGGAGCTTATTTCTAAAAAAGGACCTTTGATGTCTATACATCCTTTCTTGGTGAGACTTGAATATGAACACGCTCCAATTATGGATTAAAGGTGAATGTTCACTTGATCCTTGCAGCGTCAATATTGCAAGAGTCTTTTAAGGTACTTTTAAAATACCATCCAAATGCCCAAATAAGCTTCATCCATTAAAACTATCCAGCTTGTCCGTCAGATCTTCATGAATTATATGTTTGCAGACAGTTTCTCCTGAGGAAGGAGCTGGCGCTTGCAAATTCAACCTCTCCTTTCTCTAGTCCGAAGGATAAAGCTGTCAAAGTGGCAGCTTGTTCTGCCTCTCATCAGACGTAGGAGCATATGCAGTCGGGTTATCAAGAAGACTTTAGAGTGATGCACCTAACCTTCATGTTTTATAGAAAGAGGCATTTTACTTTTATTTATTTACATTCACATGGAAATGGGAAAAGAACTGGGTAGTTTGTCTGGGAAGGAAAACTTGTCAAAGAGTTTGGAAACAATTTGTCTTCAACATGTGTTTCACGAGTTTTTCTTGTTCAAGCATTGAAAACAGAGGAGGCAGGGTGGTCAGACAGGGTGAAGGTTGGGTACTCGGATTCAAGTTTGAATGAAATTCCTCTGCATAGAGACAGGCGGAGAAGCCCATAGGAAAGAGCTGAGTTCAGGTGGCGTCGTCATGCAGTTGTTATTGAAGGGAAAAAACTTTTCTTGTTTTTCATCTAGGATTTGCGGAATTGCGAGTATTCTTTTCTTTCTGGGAAAGTGGCATTGTATCCGGAGGTTTCTAGGTTACGGGGAAAGATTGCGTTTGAAAGGCCGGTGGGAAGAGGACAATTAAATGCTCCCCCTTGCCTCCCCTTTATGCTGGATATTTACAAGGAGAGGACGGAGAGCTGATTTGCTGGAGCTGTTGGAGAGAGTTGGAGCTGCGGTGCATAAGTGCTTTTACTTTTCCATTTCTCGGTTCTCTCATTTGCCATGAAACCAAGAAAGTAAAAGAGAACAAGTTGAATCACAGTACCCTGGAGAGCAAGACGAGCTGGTGCAACTAGTACTTGGGCTTCGAACCGTGGTGTGTGTAATCCCACTTAACCCATCCTGGTAGACGGGATGGGAGCTGGCAGAGCATCTCCTGGTGAGCAAGAGCGGAAGGAGAAAAAATCGGCATCCACAAAGAGCAAGTATAAAAGGGAAAGTTTCATATAAATCTGTCACGACAGATTAGATTACTCAATCAACGTCGTAGTTGAAAAAGTTCTATATTTTCCGAAAGGCTTAAAATCTGTCAGGAGATAACAGAACGGTAAGAAATGGAATACAGTTTCTTATAGCAACTGCCAACTCATTCACACATGTGATCTACTTCTCTCTCTCTCACTCACACCACCTTTATGTTGCTCACATTTATTCGCACGTTTTATCAGATTGAACCTCCTCAACTCATCTCTTTGATTTTTCCCTCTTGTGTATGTGTGTGTGCTTGAAATCGGTGCTGTGCGCTACCAGATAATTCAATTTTACTTTTCTGCTTCCTCTTCCTGCACTTGCCAACCAGTAGCATTTTCGTCGCTTTGCAATTTTCAAATTCAAAACTCCAAGTTCTGCATTGCGGCTGGCATCCAATCTCTTTGTCTAGGAGGAAGGAGCCTAACGACGACAAGTAACTGGTGTATTGGGTAGGGAGAAGCTGGCTCCTAGAGGCAATTGCACTTTCTCTGGCTCTGAAACAATTGACCATCTGGCCGTAATATTTCAGTGGGAAATTTTGGCCAGGCTCGCAGTCACTTGTACCCTTGGATGGGTGCAGTTGGAACAGCCTTGGTGTGTAACGTTTGAGAAGAAACTGACATTATGCAGATAACCGTTTGGGCGTCCTCCTCTTGCTCAGAGGCTGTCTTGAGGCTCCCAAGTGTGTGGGCTTGTCCTTTGGCGTCTTGAAGAACAAAATGATTTGAATGGAGGAGACGAGAGGAGTGGTGTGTGTGTGGAACGGATCTCGAAGGCTACACAAATAAAGGATCGAGTGAGTCAAGTGTTACTGCTGTACAAAGATATGCAGAGAGGAGAGCTGCGGCAATTGGACGAGATTTTATACTTTTTTGGGGAGAAATGTTGATAAATGTGTTTTTTCCATGGTATAAATGCAAAAGAAAAAGTTTTCAGATGGAGGAAGATACAGCGGATGAAAAATGCCCTGACTGTCACATGTTCTGGCTTGCGGGCCCTTTCTTACTCCCGGCATCTTGTTCATATCTAGGAAATTATTCCGGGTCGGAGACAGAAGAAGCAATCTAGTAAAATTTACACAAGTCTACTACTACAGGACTGTGCAGACTTTCCTTGGGCAGATTGGAATGATGTGATGGCTTCCTGGTTCTGTCTCTTTTTATTCCTCTCAGAAAGACTGCTCGCCCAGAGGAGGAAATCGCAAACACGAATCATTTTAACTGCGCCGTTACGCGACCTCGTTGGAATATCTGGTTTAATTGTATTTCTAAAGCACTCTTGGGACGAGGTCTCAAGAATTATTACACCACTTATTAAAGAAAGAAGACCGGGCGAGAGGAGGAAAATGCATTGCGAACCTGAACGGAGTGCAGTCGATTATTATCCAAACGAAGCCATTCCAACGCTGGAAGCTCCCGGAAAGCCCATGGTTCAATGGTACCCACTTGACAATTTGTCAGCTCAAGCCGCACTAGTCGTCGAAGAGGCAGGAAAGCATCACTTGGGATTCGTGAAATCGGATTCGAATTCATCCTTAATTCACGAAGCTCTGGAATCGATGAGAAAGCGTGAGTGGGGATAGAATCCAGTCTGTTCAAACTTAAATCTAATTCCACCAAATTCGTTAGCTTGCTGAACGCATGACGGTCTATAGAGTCGAGATCACAGCTTGATAAATATATCTTCTGAAGGTTCAACAAATTTAATCCTAAAAAAACGTTCGCTGGTATCGTCCTTAACGAGTTTCCCGTCATATTCAGCACCTGTAATTTACAAATGCATAATTTAGCAACCTTGCATTATTTCCAACTTTGATGAACCTTTTTGTCGGAGTGCTGCTTCCGGGCACAGAACGCGACTACATCACGGCATAAATCATAAGAGGAGATGGGAATAAGTCGGTTTTGAGACGGAGGTGGGAATGCATATTTTAAAAAGCGTGCACATAATGATTCAAAAATCCAAAGCAAATGGCGAGACACATTGAAACTACCAACATCTAGAATCTAGAAAATCCAAAGTATTCCACTGGATATTCTTTGATAAATGTGCAGTTAAGAGATCCAGCATTATCAAGTATAGGCTAGCCTACACCACCGTGTAAAATAGTAAGGCGACACTGACGTAACGTTTTTCTACGTTGCACAACAGGCTACACCTGGTTTCCTACGTTGACATCCGTTAATTAAAAATGGTACTAGTACTAGCTGAATTCCTTGAGGCAGGTGCCGTTAGTGAGAGCTGCCAGTATCATGGGGAGGGGAGGTGACTATTGTAGTGGTATTGTTCTCCTCAAGTTCCATTTAACTCTTGTAGCCATATTTATCACCTGTCTGTCAATCAAAAGTCATTGTATAGATAGAGGGGTGGAGTGGGGATATATTAGGATGCATTATTTATGCTCTGAGCCTCTCGTGTGTCAAAAATTAGAGGAAACTCAACGTTTCTGCTCCTAAATGACAGGCTTGAAGGGTCTGGAATTGCGAGCTAACAAGTTAAGTTGAAACTTTTGCATCTCGTATTCCATTACCACGGCATGCATTTGTAACGTCAGCCCCGAGGGGGAACAGCTCACCGGGTTAGTGAAAAATAACTGGAATTTCTGAGCAAGACCGACCAACTCTCCCAGCTGACCCTGTTTGTGGGATATTGCAAGTTTCTAACAAATATTTCATGTGGACCACTGTGTAGAAATATGTTTTTCTTGCGAAACATTTTGCACACTGAAACTCTCCCATCCTGACAAATGGAATCGGCTCTCTGTTCTCAGTCAGCTGGACATGAAAGTTGTGCAATCTTGCGGTGCGTTCAGTCAATACACATTTTGCAGGCACATTGGAAATATATGTACCACTAGAATTGGAAGTTGCTGATGTTTTTGCGCCACGGCGTCGTATGACAAGCTCAAAACGCTAGTCCCAATGGGCATTGGAAATTTCAAACTTGAGCTCTGCGTTGACACTTTTATCCAAGAAAATTTAAAAAGTTTTGACTAAGATACCGCCCATGTTGAATTCCCTCACTTGCAAAGTTTCTTCAGGCAATCTTTGTGCGAGAAAGTTCAAAGACATGAAACGACGAAAGGATGTATCGTAACGTTCTTTTGTTGGAGCTTCGTGAGTAGTAGTAGTAGACATGACCGGTCATTGCTGCCGCATATGTATCCAGCAATAGAAACTTGCGTAACAAGAAACAAAGAAAAAGGCTGAGAGAGAGCAATAAAAATGATAATAACGGGTATGTTTTATCAGAGTCCTTGGTGTTGAAAAAAGAACACAAAGCATTTAAATAGAGTGTGAGAAATGATGCTGTTGTGTTGCAGTGCTAAAAAAATCGGTTCTCCTTTGATCTAACTACTAATTAAACTTGTTGAAAAAAAGTCCAGTGTTCTCGCATTTATAATAGCCGATGAAGAAATCAAGGCTGAATGTTGGAAATCACTCATGGAAATCGAAGACATAAAACTAGTCTTTCACCAACCGCGTAGAACAAATAAAAGTCAGATATACCAGGAGAGATAGGATAACAGGAGGGTTGTGGAAAAGTTGGACATAAAGATACTCAAAAGGGCAGGACGACAGAAGCACGTTGATGTGAACAGAGAAAGTTGTATTGCAAGGGCGTAGGAGAAACTTAAGGTTATTGCAACAGTTAAAAGGAAGTTTGGCAAACAAGGATATTGTACCTGAGTTCCTGGATCCAGTCCTTGAGGAATTTTGCTCAAACTTGCTCGGAAGCATGACACGGTTTCCTTGCCACTTTTCCAATTGCACTGACACGTGGTCGGACACTCTTCCGACACATGCGACAACATGAGAAGACACAGGAAGAGAAAGAGTAGGGATGATCTACGAGATAGTGGCACAGCTTTCTTGACTACTTTCACTCCACTGTTATTATTACATGGCGAACCTCTCCTCCGAGAGCAACTACAGGAGCTGCAAAAGTCAGCATCACCCCTGCAAATAATGTAATTTGGAAGATCTACATGGAAGTCTGAGGAAAGGTAATAATTGGGAAAACAAAGGACAGCGTGCCTGTCCTTGCCACGCTCACTTAAATATTTCACATGTCTCGGCTCCCATCTTGTGCAGTCATTTTTGCTCTCTTGCGTCCACCGTCTACCTACGTTCTCCCCATGTCTTCTCCACCTCTTTCGCTTCCTCTCGCCACAAACACGGCACTTTTCATCTTCGTGGTGAAACTGAGTTTCCATTCTTGTCATTTTCCTTAATTTTCCATGGCAATCCGCAACACCGGTGGGTAGGAGCAATTCATGTCTTTTTTCGCAGCGCCAGTCGAATCCCCCCGCCCACTACACTCTGTTCCAGCTTGGAAACTTCTCCGGAATTTCCATATCGTCATTTTGATGTTAGGCAGTCACTTTTCCGCTCTTTCACGCTGTCTCGTGCAATTTCCTCACAAGCACCAGTTTTGGCAGCTCGCCAGGCTTCTTCATGCAACTCGCACCCG
Source organism: Sminthurides bifidus (assembly GCA_009872375.1). Taxonomy (NCBI): domain Eukaryota; kingdom Metazoa; phylum Arthropoda; class Collembola; order Symphypleona; family Sminthurididae; genus Sminthurides; species Sminthurides bifidus. The sequence continues at coordinate 13,319 of VRMD01000183.1, forward strand.
AACTAAGAAGTTGGCCATTTGAAATGATAGACGGTTTCCCCCCTCTAGCTTTGGCAGTTGAAAATTTGAGTACGCTCTTTACCTCCCTCTGGAAGATCTGAGGACATCACCTGTAGAACCAAGATGAAAGTTTAGTTAAATGACGGCATTTATTTTTCATCAACTACGCAGTGTAAGAGTGCATACAAAAGCACATAATTAGCCTACTTGTTGACCCGAATGGGTTTTTTGCTACGTATTAAATTTAAGCTATCATTTACGCTCGGTTGACTCATAATTTTAGTTGAAGTTTTAGATGGCGTGGGATGAAAATCATACGAATAAGTTTGCCGTAGAGTAAGTTTTATATGTTGTACCAGTATGTTTGTTGTAGTCTTTGCATCGTGTTAGAATCGATTTGAGGGGGAATACTGAATGACTGTGGCTGGAGGAACCAACAGGAGTTGCAAGCGCAGTCACTCGAATTGATGACCGTGTAGAACACAATTATGGTACGTATACATTTGTAGCTGTCAGGAAAAATGTGACCAAAGCATGTAATGGCTTTGCCAAAGAGCAACTCGAAACAAGCCAAGAATTAGCGGATGACATGTTGCGTTAGGAAATGTGATGGCAGAGCGTTGAAAGAAATCCCACGAGGATTTCACAAACATTTATGAGTCACTCATGTCCTGAAGTATCATCACTCCCGCACAAATTAAGGATGCAAAATAATAAAGTATACCATAAAGACATGCAATCTGTCACGACGGCAGACTTCATGTTGCTGATACCACCATGACTTTTTCTGGATCGTACCGACATTAGATGCTCAACACGAGATGATATAGTGCGTTTTGTAACTCTTTTCACTATTCTTTGGGTCGCCAATCGCAATCAAATAGGTTGGCGTCTTATTTAGTGTCCTTATTTTCGTATTGTTGCCGAACACTCTGGACGTGATACAACTTTTTACCGAAAAGATCAAGTCTGGTCTCTGCGAATTAAGAATTGTGAAGAAATAATCCTGATGTACGTAAAATCTATGACTACGAGTTCCTGCTACAGTGCAACGAAAATAATTCAGCGTAGAAGAGATACAAAATTATAAAATTTATTGCATGTGGATGGAACACGGCTGGTGATTGCGCTACCCTGAGGCCTAAAGTTGTCATGGTAACAGTTGATCCTTGCCCTTACTTTTCCCCTGCTCCCGCACGAGCTTTGTTCAAACAAGAAAGTTATTATGATCCAACTGCGGATACGCTTATACTTTCTCCTCCAGTCCTTTGTGTCTCTTCCCAGTTGTCGCACGAAGGACTAATGCCGTTTCGTGCTCGTAAAATAAATGAATACTCGCTCACGTTCTGGACGAGGAGCAACAGCTTACACGGGTCCTCCCGTGCTACCAGCAGCCGACCACCCACCCAGTAACAAAGTTACAAAATACTCACACCCTGGACAAACAACAAAGTAATTCCCGTCCATACAAAACTGCCATTGCTGTAATCACAGCATATCTCCATCGCCTCACATTTCCGTTTCCCTTCCGTGACATTTACACAATGTGTAATGTCTACCTTGAGCGCCTTTGCTTTCTCTCCTACCTACCTTCATCTCTTTCACTTTCCGTTTCCTTTCACCGGCACCGGAGCACGGCGACCGTCTTAACGCTCCTTTCTCATGATCAGCCGTTTTCACTCCGCTGATGCCAGTAATCTACACCTGGCGGATGAAATGTTTGATAGTGATGCTTTTAGCAGCCATGTCGCTCTTTCACAATCCACAAAACATTGAGCTCAGTGTTGCTAGAAAGAGTGAAAACAGTTTTAGAAATTGTTCAAAAAGAGAAAAGGAGACCATTGCTCCTGTATAAAATACAGCCGGGCGGGACTTTCAATTTGGATCTATTACTTTCACGACGAACTGGCTCTGCTTTGTGAAGATAAGAATGTCTCAAACAATAACTTTTATAGAAATGATCTTAAATTGAAATTTTGTAGTTCATCTCTTGCCGCGCCGGCTCCTACAGATATTCAGGTTCAAAGGATGAATATACAATGATTACATTGTACAACTCAACTCCTGCTTTTAATCAAGTACGGGATTGTCGACATTTAGATGGAAATTTTGAAAAAGATTCCATTCTGTAGAAGAATAACACCTGATTTAAGCTTGGTGAAGTGGAATTTCCTTACAATACAATGCAGATTAAGACTTGTGCAATTAAAGGAATCAAGTTAAGCGATTAGAGACAACGACTCAAATACCCTTGTCATAGACATGAGAAAAACAATGTCCAATTAAGTAGTCATTCTTGATCCATGATAGGTTCTCCGGATACTCAGCTCCAAACGATTTGAAAATTTTACAAATGATTTAACTGGTCGTATGGGTGATATGATAAAACTGAAGCTCTTTATTTCTGAATCTGAGAAACTTTCCGATCCATTGATTTTACCTGGACTACACTTTTGTGACGATGCTGTTACTTCATGATTATCATTGATGGAACTCAATCCAAGTGAATTGGCAGAATAGGATTTATGGAACAGGGACGCGGCGAAGCAACTCAATAAACTTCCACGATGGAGGGTCTCTCAGGCTGAGAAAACTGAGTTAAAGGTAAATGCCGTCAGGTTTGTGTCTGGAATTGCGGTCAATCCTGAGTTGGCTTTAATGAGGTGCTTGACAGTTTGATTTCGCTAACGGCTTTGAGCTGGGTTGCCCAAACTGAAATGAATCAGGTTTGTGTCTGGAATTGCGGTCAATCCTGAGTTGGCTTTAATGAGGTGCTTGACAGTTTGATTTCGCTAACGGCTTTGAGCTGGGTTGCCCAAACTCAAATGCAAACGTGGTCATTGTTCAAAGAAACACACTGCAGATGAGGTTATACAGTACCACTTCTGGGGCGTATTGTAGCCACGCCGCGGTGGCAATTCCCCTACCTCTGCTAGATTCCAAGGCTTTTATCAAATCAACATGTTGCACCACAGGCTTGGTTCTCTTCCTAACTGTCCTCCACCAGCGACGAGAAACCGCTTCAAATGACTTATCGCATCCAAATTTAAAACTTAATTAAAACTTTCACTCCTTCGTAACTTTCTCCACGTAGCTTTTCCCTCTACTTTCCATTTCCCCAGCCAGTCTCTTCCATGAGTCCTTCCGTGCTGAGGCGAGAGCTGGAACTTATTTACTTTCGATTTCAAACTCCGCAACGTTCTTTGATCGATTACTAAATGCAAAGTCCGCGTGAGTTAAACCGCAAAACCAGCAATCGCCTGCTGATGCAAACTGTTGGGGCCACCGGGGATACCAATTTTACCCCTGCCTCTGCCCAAATTTCTTCCTCTTTGACTTACAACATGACATTCACAGTTATGCCAGCCTGATGGATTTGCGGTTTCCGCTGCACCAAGCTCACGGCTGAATTTTAATTCTGTCTCAGTTTCCGAACTCTTCACTCCACGAGTCCTGAGTTCACGTTAGTGTGCTCTCGGTTAAATTACAATGGTAAGAGCATGGGAATACTCGAGCTAAATTGCGCATGTCAAACAAATTTTCATGCAAAAACTCTGTTTGGGCAATAACTATGCTTTAATAGATGATGAAATTTTTGCTTTATTGCCCTTACGGTTTCAATTCATCAAATGCGGGATGATTCACCGCTCAGTTTATCGCCAACTCAAGCTTGGTATTCACTAACGCTTAATACTACAGCAGGTGAAAGTGATTTTGCGAGCTACGCTGTATGCCAGCTTATAAAAAAGAATCCCCTTGGGCACCAATCACTAATCATTATCAATCCCTCCTACTGTGCAGTCACTCGCTCTAATGGTGCATGACGTTGTCAAAAAACCGTATGCAATAACTGGTTCAGGGATCATAGAAACTGATGATGGATTGGAACCGCTAGTCGTTTGTCCAGCTTCTTTGACCACTATCTTTGTCTAGCTCGTGGTATCAACTAGGAACTGGGGCACCAAGGAGCATATACCAAGCAGTGATTTCGCACTAAGTACTAAGTTTGCGAAACGTGACGACGAGATGTACATACTCCGCAAGGCATGCACATTTCACATGCTTTGCGGCATATTTCCCTTTCTCTTCATCACTGCGGTAGAGCGCAAGATGAAAGGCGCAAAGGAGAAATTGGAACCCTGGGAGCATGAAAAATTCCCACCAAGTTTTGTTCACGGGGCGAAAGATTTCCTCCATGTTGCCATACAGGCTGCGCTCTCTTCGGCATTCATTTCTGCACTGAGCTGCATGTGAGAAGCACAAAAAGTACGGCATTCTTTTCAAAGTCCGTAACCCATATGAGCATGAGAACTACACAAGTTGGAAGATTCACGTCAAAGAACTGAAGCTGGATAAAATCCGGATGCATAACTACGGAACCAATACGTTTTTGTATAAATTTGTGTCAAAATGAACGGAATTGGGACACCCTTTTATGGGAAATCAGACATTGTGAATCCAATTGGTTTTGCGCAGCATTTAAAATATCTTCGTGTTGTTCACCACCCGAGAATCAAATCACAACTGCATTTGACCAAACGCAGAAACTGAAAATCTGGAGCAGTTTCTTTCTTTAAGATCGGATGAACCTACGGCTCAAGGCTTTAGGCAGGTAGCCATCATAGAAATACTCAGTTGGCTCCACCACTTGGACTTTTCTTTGGCCGTTGTATTACATGTGGAGGTGGAATTGGCCATAATCTGTGCTGCAGATTTGGCTTGGCTGCCTCTTGGCGAATACATGAATTGTCGTAGCTGGGGTGGATCCTGTTGTAAATTATGCACGAGTGCTCGCATGTGCGCCTGAGTTCAAATATGGAAAAGGATGCTGCAATTAAATTGAAAATATGCAAATCAGTATGGATTTTGGAAAAGTGACAAATGCACATGTAGTGCGGACCGCATTGAGGAAGATGGTAAGTATAGAAGGGGGTGTGCCGCAAAAGGGAAAAGCTTGAGCAAACTGACATGGTTTCATATTCCATCTGATTTGAACATTTGAATTGCAGCACAATTCTTTCGGAACTTGTTCAAAGGTCCTCCCCCGGTCGGCGGGGCGGGGACCAAGTTCGATGCTGCATTTCCTGCCCCTCCTGCCGTAAAGCGAGATGATCTCTGTGCTACGACAGGGAGGAAGTGAAAGATCCTCCGCGGTAGTTTGAGCACATCTTTTTACCTTTCTGTCGGTCTCTCTCTCTCACTTTCTCCCGTGTCAGTTTCATGTGAACCTCTAAAATTTGGCAGTAGAACAGCGCCTCCGACAACTCGCGTAGTATACGTACAGTTGCAAATATTTGCTTAACTATGGAGAAGTTGCTTTTGTTCGTATGTCATCCGTGGCAACTACTGGACCTTGGATTGAGAAAGGGATAGTGATGTCTCTTGGTCTAATTTCCAAGAACCTGTTCAGCTTTCCGTTGGGGTCCTTGGTAAGTTTGACTTGGTACAACTCTTGTGATTTATTTGGTTAGTTTTCTCTCTGGTAATTCATGTAGTTTGGAAGCTGTTGGTTGGCTGAAAGTAGGGTAGACAGTTTTAGTGGAGTAAAAATGTGTACGCCGTGAGAGAGGAGCTACTACACTTGGCCACTCAGGACTGCAGTTACACACAAATAGATTATAAAGCAGATAGAAACTCAATTTCAACAAGAACTCGAGACTCTGCTCTTGAGCAGAGTCAGTGCTGGAGAGCAGAGTTGGTGTGTGTTCTTCCCTGCAAAGGATGCATGCTCGCCGAGATCCAGATGATATCAATTCATAAGATGAAATCGGCCTCTCTACCTAATGCTTCCCTCCACGCGTACTTACGTTGGGTCTCCAGGGTGCTATACATAGAAATTTTATGGGTAAGCCGTAGTGCGAGCCGGGGTGTACAAGGTAGGTTGTGATGAAATCGTTTCTGCGAAATAATTTTCCCATACCCAATCTTCCGAGTTGCTGCCACCCCGTCCATGTAACATTCTCAAATACAAGCTGGGGGCAACCACAACAGCCTGGGTAAAACAAGTAGGCTCATCAGACACCCTGCAACAGCCACCGGATACCTCTATCCAGTGGCATGAGCAAGGATTAGCCCATCATCGACCACAAATCATAGAGTTGTATAACCTCCACCGCACGAGGCTTATTTCTCCCAGCTTTCTCTTGCGGCTGGTGTCGGTCACCCATCTATGATACGGAATTACCGCGTCACTTTTAAATATACCTTTGTCTTGCGGTTTGAAATGAATCCGCGGGAAGCACAACCACCTCGCACTACCTGCTTCCGCACTTGACCCTGAGTTAGTTCACGGTATGATTTTGCAGTCAGATTCCTCTGCATAACTATAAGTGTGGGACAGGAATTGGAGAAAAGTTGGTCTGTAGTACGAGCGCTGGTGGACAATTTTCCTCTGCTGCCATCCTATCTACTCCCTCATCCCATCCATAATGCAGGTACGCATGCATAAATAATCAAGCGTGGCTCACATAATAGGAGTCTGATGTTGGCGAAATCGGAGGCAGAATTGGAAAACAATTTCCTCCTATTCTAATTCTCTTCACGTGTAACTTAATGCCCACATTTGTCCTGATCGTGAGCCCGTTATTTTGCATGCACAGCACCCAGATCATCATCATTCAGCCCACTCGGGAATGAACAGACTTTACACCTCCTTCCCCTTCCAGCCCGAGAGCCTTCCCAAGTTGGAGAGGGAAGTTGCGCCAAAATCACCGCATAACCAAAACTATATCTATCTCTTAACGAGATTGGAGGAGGAGGAGGAGGATGATATTAATTACCCGTCTCTTTCCCCAGCCACTTACTTAGCCTTCACTAGACCACACACTCTGCCACATTTTTGCCAATTTTCCAAACATGTTCATCCCTACAAATGATATTGATTCCAACTCTTCTTCTGCTTCTTCTCCTTCCCTGCTCTTTATCCCCTGGCTAATTCTCTCAGCCGATTTAACAGGGTGGAACGTGCCAGCCCGTAGGCCCGATCACCAAGAGGTTTCCAAGATGCTGTGGTGAAAGTCTTTATCCAAGAAGGCAAAAGCGGCATCAATTTCCCTCACGCAGGAGGTTTACCCGCTAAAATTCCTGGTTTTAAGGATGCGGTTCCAAAAGCTCTTTTCTATCAACCATGTGATTGAATTTCTATAAGCTTCTGCTAATTAATGGATGGTAAAAATTGGCTGGAATCAGTTTCAAACCGAAATTACAATAATTTACAACCATATTTACTTCCTCTTCCATTCTAAATCCGTGCACTACAACCTAATCGGAGATCATGCGTAAGGCCGCTCCTCAAGCCGGATGCATGGGTGAAAGGGAAAGCTCACTCGTACTTGAACGTTATGTACGTACAAGCGGACTGTCGCATGATTTCTCCTCTTGCCGTCCGAACTCCTCGATCCGTACAGTCTTGGAAGAAATGGAGTGAGTCGTTTCACCAGTAATCGAAATGACTCAAGCAAGAGAACATTTTAAGGCTTACGTGGTCCCTGAGTTGAAACCATGTAATCAAGAAGATGAGATTGAGATGTTGGGGAAACACGGAAACCCATTTAGATTCTGTTAGATGGCAAGCTGGAATTCCGAAGAGACGCATGCCTTTTTCCGAATTCCGGATTCAATCCACAGCACGTCCAACCCAACAAGAAATCAAGCCTGGGAAAACTGATTGCTCTTCAGAACCACACATTAGCCCACTAAGCTCCTTCTGACAACACCTCCACCTTTAGACCGCACATAAATGTCCGTCAGATAAAAGATAAGGTACAAACTTTGCTAAAGCAACTCTCAAGCCCGGCTGTCCGCTCAGGATTTATCGCGCCTGATAAGTCGCTCAGCGCGTCCTTTACCTTTCTAAGATGAACTGCGCCAATTATAAATTTCTATACTCATGCTTCCTTCGTTCCTTCCTGCCTGTATGCATACGACGCGGCACTTTCTCTTCCAGTCTCACTGGCACGGTACAAAGGAACTGCGTTCACGTAACGTACCTCGAGTAAGGCTGTACTAAAACCCTTGGACAAATCCAATTACGTCTCAAGTACATACACAAGGAGTGAAGGAGCAAGTTGCACTTTTCAGAGTCTCATGCAACCTTGGAAGGAGCAGGCTGATGGCGAGGACGATGATGTGAAGAAGGCGACTTGGAAGAAGCCGCAAGAAATGCCTGATGTGATAATGACAGAGTTGTAGCTGCTGTCACCTCTCTTTATTTCATCTTTAATAATTTGCTCCTCCTTTGTTCATTTACTGCCCTTTGCCATTTGTCAGGAAGGAAAATAAAGTTGATGATGAAGTGCGCTGCTGTCTCTCACAGCGTGTTCACAAAGATGAACGTGAGTGGTCTCCATAAGTACGAAATGGGGAGAAAGGGTTAAGCAACATGTGCTGGTATTCATAAGGGCATCTATTATTTTAATGGGCTCCTTCTCTCCGGTCTAAAGAGCCTGCAGTCTGTTCGTGGAAGAAAGTACAAAGCAAAAATCCGGAAGCATCCCACTGCTAAGGGTCGTCTTCATCGCTCTTGCATACGTTCCCTTGCTTTCTCCTCCTGTCTCTTGTGGCTCGTACTTGTGCCTTTTCAATTTATTCTCCTGAGTTGAGCAGATCCTATGCCATCCATACCTTCACGCTTCACTTGAGCCGAGACACGTAGTTTTTCACCAACTCATCTCCTTTCCATCTCCCCTTCCAAGCCAAGCTCCATCACGGAAGTCGGCAATGCTCTCCGCTCCCTCCCCAAAAGATTGAGGTCAGGATTGTCATGCAAGTTTTTTCTGTCGATTATTTTTCATTCAGTATCTGCTAATCCTAGCGATAATGTCGTAAGGCTTTGGTACAAGGTAGCTGTTCTGTTCCGAGAGAAAGCTCATAAAATTGAGAGCTTCGTCTTCGTATTGACAAGGGGACATGTTCAAGAATAGTCAACTGCACTCTCCTTTGTTGAAGAACACAATGAGATTCCTCCAGCCTTTTCCTCCCTCCTCTTTCAAAGTGATGAATAGGTAGATAGCTTCCTCGCAGACTATTGTAAACATTTTTCACCACAGGCGTAAGCATACGGACGTGCATCAGAACACGTTATGGACTGTCTAGTACCGGGATCTTGGACTGCTTCCCTACTTTTATTCAAGATTTTCACACAGTTTGAGCAGGAGACTATAAAGGTATTTTCCGTTTCACAGAGCATTAGTACTCACTGCTTGAATTTAAGTAGCTCCTTCATAAATGGCGCCAGTGTAAACTATTGTTGTCTGCAGACTACGGTTTAGCAAACCACATCGTCTGTACAAGCGACTTTGACGGTTGTAAAATTCCTTACCAGGTTTAATTGATTTACACTTGCAGTAGAATCCTTAATGGGGGTTGACTTTACTAATTGGGCTACCTTCACTCGCAGTGGAGTGAGATCAGAGGTCTGATAGTGCATTAACTGCTTGCGTTTCCGGAGTTGAGGCAATTAAAGCTTATGTTCGGATCCAAACCATAGATTTTGCTGTAATTAACTGTTTCTGATTTCAAGTATTGTTTTACTACGGCATTATAGGGGCTACGAGTAGGGACAAAGCAGATATGACCTTCCGGCAGCGAATTTCTATCAACGTAACAAGGTTGAAGGTGATATGAAATCTGTCGTAGGAGCTGAGCTACTTGTACGTTGAAGGATCTGCTCTTGTCGACCTATCCGATGACTTTTAAGCTATTGAAATATGCAATACGATACTGGGGATCAGACACATGTTACCAGCCCTCACCTTCAATTACCACAGCGGAAGGATTCAGTGCCTGAAAAAATATTCCTTCAAGTATTGTATACGAGACAGTTGAAAGCCTTGATGCAAGACAGGTTCCTTGCTTGTCATCGGTGATACGGACAGAAAAATTTCCGGAATATGTTACGGGATTAAAGTTAACGTCTGGAAGTGAAAATCAGCTCGATATATGACATGTGGAAAGGATTTGGCTGACAAATGGATCCTTGAGATTGACAGTGGTGACAAAGAGAGTCTTGGTCCTATTTTCTTTCTTGGAACCGGATATGTCTTGGACCACGGTCGTCTCAGAGCTCACACGCTCATTCTCTCAGCTATAGCCTTCAAGCGGGTTTCATTTCACAAGATTTGATTGGTTTTCAGCGTAGGAGGCATACGGACTTGATTCAGATCTGGCGGCGAACAGCTGCTCCAACTCGTGAAATCACTCTTTTTTCCCAACCGTTAAAGTTGTCTTTTCTCAAAGCCTTTTTGGGAAAATGAGCTTGTCAATTTGTTCACGGTCCCCGCTCAAATCAGAGCAGTTCCCACTGTCTGCGGAAAACATCCGGGTCGACTGGGTTATGACCACGAAGCCCTCCTGCTTTCTATGAGGTCGCGCAGGATTTTTTACATTCACACAGTCACACAACCATTTAGGAAATGGTAAGGCTGTCAGTATCACGAAGTTGTTCTCCTCCAATGTCTCATCGACTCACCCACTTCTTTTGGTCTTGCACCAAGGCGTTTGCACATGAGGAAATGGACGATGCACTTCCTCGGTCGCAATGTTGCCATTGCGAAAGAAAGGGGTCGGAAGCGATGTAGTAATCTTGCACTAATCTGTACGAGTCTGTGGAGACGAATAATCAAGCTTTGCCAGACGGTGATAGTACCTGGATTAACCTGATGGGTCATAGAGAAACCTGACAGTGCCATGCTGGAAATTCCTCTACGAGGAAAAATTTAGTTCCTCTAGGGACTTGAATATACTAATTGGATTTGTCCAATTTCACTGCTTCCTGTACCTAATTTGATAGCGTGGCTCTCTCCATCTCTCTCTCTCCCTCTTATCTCTTTAGCTGAAAGCGTGTGTGCAAAGTCTCTCCAGTATGTGAGGAAAGAGTGTACTGATTGGGTACCCTACTATGAGCAATTCCAATCTTAATCCACGCCTTACAAATTAATTACATGGTTTCGGATGAACTGCATTCCCTCCCTCATGCTACGTCAGCTACTTACATTCAAGTCACATTTCAACATGACACATCATGAGGTAACGAAATCATGCAAATGGGGACAAAAACAAGTCACAGCATTTAAAAATTTAGTGAGTGTGAGTGTAGCCGTAAATGCAATTGACAGAGTGTTTCTTCCTCAGCACTGCGAAAATAACATTTGCGAGAGGGAAGAAGCTATGGAGGGAGTAACGATCAGATTTTCAGCTTGTGTTATAATCTACTGGGAAATTTCAGGAGTGAGTGGTAGTAACGTGCGTAGCAAGTTAGTGCCAAAACTTATGAAAATTATTGAATGCTGTGAGAGATTATTACACCGGTTGAGCTAGGCCTAGTACAAGGAATCCCACCACGTCTCGCTCCTCTGCTCTCCACACACATTGCACTGTCAAAATTGATCTGACCGCCGTGAAGAGAGAAAGTAGTGAAAGCAGCAGAGCTGGGAAACATGTATGCTTTTTTCACGTCCCCGAGCTGCGATTCAGGCTTGATTTTTGTTCTCTGCTTCTCGTATGGTGGAGGAGAAATGTGAGGTTGCTCTCGAGTTTATTTTATCTTGAGTCAGAGTTAACATGATTTGAAGGCAGGAAGAAGAGAGGTGCGGGGCAATCTGTAAGTGTGTGTCAAGACAATATTAAATGATCAGATTTAATGCCCAGAAGGGACTTGATTTCATTACAGAATGAAGCCCAGGAGTCACATAAAATATTATTGAAACCGCACTCGCAATAGTTTCAGCTCCGCACGCTGAACAATCTACTTTGTTTTTCCTATCGACTCCAATTTAAGGTAACAAGTAAAAAGAGGCCGCCATCATACCACGTTTCATCAAAGAAGTGTGCAGATAACTAAATGTTGTTACCTCGGCCATTTTTCTTCTACTGGTTACTTGCACAATCGCCTAGAAACTGTCCACGGTTTGCATCATTCTGGGCTGCTTGCAACAACTTCGAAGATAACCTTTGCCTAGTCTTCGATATTTTATCATTGAATCGTCGCATAATTACTGAAAAATCAAAATATTCGCCAGCAAGGCTAAAAATAATTTGAGCTAGTTCAATAATGGAAGGAGGGAAAATTTCAAGCTTGCTAGCGGGTAATAGATTTTTGCAGACGTCTAATATCATAGAAGTTCTTATGAGAAACCGAAGAATTGGCTTTTCTGCAGACTAACTAAGATTTGCAAGGGCTTTCTACTGGGCAGGTTGGATTCATTTGGATTCTTTTATGTGCTTGTAACTACCCCGTGGACAGACGTGGCTGTACTAGCGTTGAAAAACTCCTAATAGTGAAGGAAGAATGAGGGAATATTTAATCCCTCGCACGCATACGATTTCCTCATTCACTTCTCATTTCCCGTAGTAATTGGCTCGTGGTAATGAACTCAGCTTTATGAAAGACTCGAATTCGAAGCGGGTTCACGTGACGGTGATGCAAACTCAACAATACTCTCGTTTCTGATTGTAAGTCCGTTGTCTACGTCGCGAAATACTGTTTCAAAATGGGGTATTGTACCATATACTTTATAGGAGTTCATGTTCGTTGGGCAGTTCCTTCCACGGGTCTTTGCAAAGGTCAGGCTTTTTGGGATAGGTGGTTCGGTACTCTTGTGCATATCTACTTTGTGAGTCCTTCCGGCAAAGTGTAGTATAATTGACTGTGGAAAGTTTCTTTCTTTCGTACCATCATTCATCTCGCAGCAATTAGGTCTCTGTTCGTTAAAACTTCAATTACCCGTCTGGTCTTCCATTTGTGTCTTGAACAATTTTCCAAGTTTCTCATCAGAGAAAACGTTTCATTCAAAGCATATCCTTTCCAATCTCCTCTCCTCCCTGGCTCCCAAATCAGCTCAAGCTTCAGATTCAGGCTTCTAATTTGAGAGCTTACCGCTCAAATGCAATAGCTAATGGTCCACTTGAGCCGTGAACTTTTTCGTCCTCTTGTAACGCTTAGAGCCGTGAATAGATTCTATGAAATCGGTATCCTTTCTCCGGTATACTCAAGTGAACGCAAAGATGAATAATCTGAAAGCGGAGAGAGCTAATAGTCGTACTTGAAATTACCAGATTTCGTAAATCTTTGTAATCTGGGCACCCTTTGGCCATAAAAAGCTGTCAAAAATTTCTGGTGAAAACCCATCGCTCCGCTCATGCAGACGATAAGTTGGATCCGGTGAATCCGCGACTGAATCCTTTGGATCTTTTTTCGATTTCCGGATTTCCCTTAAGCTCTATATGCCTCACCTGGAAGCAAGTTAAGCTTAAGTGGGCTGACGCAACTCGGCCATTTCCGTTTGCTCTGCGGCGCGACTAGACCTTCGCAGTTCTGATTTTTTTCTCAGTATTGGATTGCCATTTGAATTTAAACAAGCGATTTGAGACATTGCGAACCCATTTGGATCCAGTTTACCGCCCTCCATCCTGCCGTACACATAACGGTGTAACTCAATTGGAGCGATTGAGCTTTGTGCAAGGAAAGATACCTATGGTTAGCCCATATGTGTTTCGCAATGTCCTTGAATCGTTGCAAGTCTAATCCCAGATCTGCAGTATGAGCACAGGAGGTTGATGGGAGTGAATGGAGCTGTACGATCCTTATCTTCTGAAGGTTTGGCTCTGCTCGCTTCTGCAATTTGGGTTACGGAAGGTGAAGCTCTTCCATCATACCTGGTTTGAATTAAGGGAGGGAAAGTTTTGCTAAAAAGCAGCGCTTCTGCAGTAACTTTCCACTCTTCCCCTGACAAAGGTGCATGGAGAGATGGGGGAGGTGGGGGAGGGGGCAAAGTTGGTCTGATTGACTCTTTTGAATGATGTGCTAAGGGAAAAGTGGATTCTGGTGCGTCATGGATGGAGTGAGTCCGATAAGGAGGAAGGTAGGTGAAAGAGGTTGATTCGATTTAAATTTACCCACCGGAGAAAGTAGAAGGAGTTGAGCAGAAAATATGCATTTCGTTTCTCATACATTAGAATCGAATCAAACTAACCGCAGAGAGCTAAAAGAGAATCGACAGGCAAAAGGAATCCGATAAAAATGAACGCGCCAACTAACTTTCCCTCCATTGACAGCAATGGCGTAACACGGATTCGCCGCCTGGGCGTTGCACGCGGTAACTTTCTTCTTGCAGCAAGCTGCGAAGGAGCAACAACTTGTTTCAAAGAAAGTCTCTCTCTCTCCTTTGAAGGGTTCCACCACACCGTAAGAGAAGAAGCAAGAAAATTGTTTTCTCCTGTGATGTATCGGCTTGCTTTGGCAAAGCGAAAGTCAATTTCCTTTCTGGATTTTCTCTCTTATTCCTCAAGCCGGGAACAAACTGTTTCCCGAATCTTTATCCTATTTAGACCCTTCTAAATTTTCTTGTAGCTATTTTCCAGTTTTCTTCTGCCGGCTTGTGTGTCGATAGCGAGCTGGAGCGGTAATACGACGATACTCCTCCGACTCCTTGTCTATGGCTCCACGTTCAGATGAGCTTCATCACAGGAAGCGGGATGGTTTTCGGGAAATGATTCTTGTGACCTCGGAGTAAACCCATAAACTATGTTGGGTTTACCCACAGTCTGTAGGTCCTCCTGCTTACTTTGTTTTCCATGTCCATAAAAAGAATCACCATTTCCACCGAAAGCAAGACAAACGGCTTCAGTAACAAAATCCTCCACCCATCCATCTATCCATCCACACTTCCAACCCAAGTCTTCCAACTTTACCTACGCATTTCTCACCCAGCCTTCTAAACAGCGCCCATCTATTTTCCGGAAAACAAACAAACTCCCGCTACGAACCGTGGGGCCCCTTTCAATTCCCGACTATGAGAGAGCACAACTTCACAAGTTGGATTTTTCATCCAGATATGCATCTCTAACTGGTTACAAATGAAGCTTTTCACACTCTTCCTATGCACACAAGTCGTGCTCCTTACTCCCCATCCGTGAATAAAAAGACGAAAGAACTACTCATTCAACTCAATGAAACTGCACCCGATCGCCTCACGGCGGTAAATGACAATTGAAATTATCTGTCTTATTTTGAACTCATCTTTAAATTGAATCTAATTATAATCTGTCACCATGGCAACGGCTTCCCACGGCCCCTCACTTGGTTACTGTTACAAGCCTAGCCCTTGCTCGGGTATGAAAGTGTGTGTTTGAGCCAGTAGGAGTTTAAGTCTACGTACGCATTAGTAGGGTTTTTAGACACAAACTGAACCTTACAAT
Organism: Sminthurides bifidus; assembly: GCA_009872375.1. Taxonomy (NCBI): domain Eukaryota; kingdom Metazoa; phylum Arthropoda; class Collembola; order Symphypleona; family Sminthurididae; genus Sminthurides; species Sminthurides bifidus. Next base: position 28,514 of record VRMD01000183.1, read on the forward strand.
GGCTTTGAGTAATCCAAGTTAAAAAACTTGTGGATTATAAGACTATGTGACTTAAGTTGTAATTACATTACTGTATTTCAATAATAGCGGTTACATCAGCCACAGTTCGCAAACAACATGCATCATAGTAACCACAAGCCAAAGCTTAGTACAAGTATACCACAGGATTTTCAATTACAAACTCCACTCCGCTCTATGAACTGCAGTATGAGAATGCTCCCTCCACGCTGTAGTGCACATGCTTGGACAGATTAGGTGGAAAAGTTTCTCTAATATTTACTCCTTTTGTGAAGACGGCAGACACTAGCCCGAGAGAAAAACTAGGATAAGCCGAGGATTTTCCTCGTGACAAACAACTGGGTAAAGTCCACATAAGCCGAGGAGATTTTACTTAAACTAGCAAGGAAAATGGACAAAAGAGAAAGATTGGGAGGTTTATTTCATTACGAAGTATTTCCCAGTACAAGAACAAGAGAAAGCGATTTAACTCTTGGATCGCGGCTTTTTATGCGTCGCTTCTTTCTTTGAACATTTGGGGGAGAATGCGAGAAATTTCGCACAATATCCCAGCTTTTTACACATCTCGGGAATGACATGAGCACTGGGATTCCGCAACATTGAAAAGTAGATTTGCTCTTATTTATTTAGCGCAACTTGTGACTTGCACCCTCCCAGCTCTCTTCCGTCCTTCCCATACATGCTGATGTCATAGCGTTTAAACCTTTTAGCAGTAAACAAGACTGGCACTAGTTTTTTCCTTTGCCAGTGCAATCTCGACGTTAACGTGGTAGCTAGCAGCACTGACTCAAATCTCGATTGCTCCATCCTCCTTCGTACAGACGGGAAAAAGAAAGCGGAGCTGGTAACAGACATAACGGAATAATAACTCAGTGTGATGCCGCTATATGACGAGCTTACGGCTGTTTTGACTGCTGAAATCTAGTTTAAATTCCATTCTTGCTCTGTGAATGGGCATCATGTCCCAATTGTGCCGTAATATTACAGCTTCTTCAGCTCTTAACCGCAGTATTTGCAGCCTTGTAAAGCCAGTCATTCCCACTGTGCCGTTCGCAGGCAAGAAGCTGGCAGAGAACTCATCTTCTCCGCCAAGTCTGGTACTAAAAGCTTCGGCTGTGTATTCAATCTTTCTTTTATCTCACACACCCACCCGTATAGTTTACATGATTTTTCGCTGTTGAGTCCAGAGTGGTAAGGAACGTCGTGGCATGACCCGTTGTGAGGTATTTCCTGCGGATGGTTTGTTCTGGACAAAGCCCCGAAGCAATTATTTGTATGTGAAAAATATCTCGTGTGATTATCTTATCTGCCTCCATTAAATGTTTACCTCCGACGATTGAATCCCAATGGTGTAATAGTCATCAATAGGGGACTCTTATTGCCATGCTTGCCTTGTCTCCCGTGCCCTGGTTAGAGAAGAGCTATCAGTGCCGTAAAAGATTGGCCATTCAATTCCGNATCAATAGGGGACTCTTATTGCCATGCTTGCCTTGTCTCCCGTGCCCTGGTTAGAGAAGAGCTATCAGTGCCGTAAAAGATTGGCCATTCAATTCCGCGTAATGCCCCCTCAAGCCATAGTACTAATCCGGAATTTTTTAGTGCTGGCGCAACGCCCTGGAATTTTACCATTCTTCGGATGGAATTAAGAAAAAAGTTGTGCGCATGGAGCAATAGCCGCAACTTTCAAGTGGCTACTTTCACCATCTTGTAATCCTGTTGTGGTTCAGCTGTAGTTAGTCCCCGGAGCGCTTTCATTTGCTTCCTCTCTCGCAACATAAGAGTCATTTCCGTCTGTATCTTAATTTAAAGTTTTTCCACGTTCATTCAAGACTTCCTGTTTACATTTTCCTATCCTCGTCCCATCCGTGTTAACACTTACGTGAGCCACTTTTCGAACGCGTCACTTCGTAACGACATGCGAGTGAGAGTAGGCTCAGCCTTGGCGCTCACAAAGACAAAATTGGTCCAATCCTCACAATACTACGATTGAGAAAACGCACAAAATTATTCTATCAGCTAAAAACCGCTATTGCATGTGCGGAAGACGTAAAGGTATGTGGATTGTGGATGGTGTGACGCGGTCCTTTCATGGAATTGTCCTTACTTTATCTTAAGTAATAATACGGTATAAAATTTTATGAGAAAGCCAGTATGTATCCATTGTTGAAAATCGGGGGAAAAATTTACCTCACTGGTTAAAATTTAAAGAGGTAAAGGAGCCGGATGCTGCCACCAAAGAACAACTCTCATGTACATGTTAGTCTGCGAGACGGTGCACACATTTGTTGTGAATTTTTAGCTTACTCGGTTTTCAACTAAGTGACTCGATATAGCCATGATTCCAGGAGGTTGATACAGAAAAGGCCATTCCAATTTCTGTGTAAAAAGTATTCGGTCGTTAAAGGAGCTGGAGAAGTAAAATGGGAAGAAAGTAGGAGGAGAACGAGATCATAACTCTCTCCAGTACTTCTTTCCTTTACAATTCCCTCTTCCTCCACGCTGGAGCTGGAATGTCTCGTCTGCTGCAGAGGAGTAAAAGGAAACCAAGAAGATCATTTCATGCAAACTGTTTTAGATGAGAATCACTTTTGGAACGCATGCAAAAAAAATCACCCGTTTTAACTTCCTACACTTTCTTTTTTCCACATCTTATTCCATCTATTAAGCCGCCCTCCTCCTTCTCTTGTATTCTTCCTTTTGCTGACACTTTTCCTCCGCGCACACCGAGCAAAATTACACCAGGACCAGTAGCTCATCCCAGGGAGCTTAGCCCGCCCGCAACACTTTGTTGAAATAATACTTTGGAAGAAGCACCCTTTCAAAGAAAAATTTCTCGCCTTCAAAAGAATTTGCCCAATGAAGAGCTCTTCTGTGCCATTCCAGCATTCCAATCGTACGAAATACCTTGGAGGAAAAATGAGTATGACTCTGTCTTTCTCCAACGGATCGAGTGACGTGCCATGGGGTCACGGAGACGATCTCGGCCTATGTACACTGTTGTTAGGGTGACTCAACAGTTTTACCTGAGAGTGCATCTCTGTATCAAGGGTTCTAATGGGACTCAAACCACGTGAAAGCCGTTACAGGTAGATGCATTTCAGGATACCATCCTTTCACTTGTGGTGAGCTCAAGATTATTCGCTACTGCTCCAAAAGTTATGTGGGAAGGAACTGTGAGGGAACTGCGAGAAAGACATTTGCAGTTCAAGTTCACAGCATCGAGTTCCTGATGCTAGGCTGGGGAAAGTTTTGGAACTGTGATTGCGTGGAAGAGTTGATTGTAAGATATGTTTTCAATTTCATTATTTTTTTAGCATATTGAAAAAGTTCTCATGTGCTACTATCATGCAAGTTCATGCTCAGATGGTATCATGATGCGAGCTAATTAACAGAAGTGATGTTTCTTTTGTTTTTTCCATTTAGTACCTAATGCTATGGAACCAATTGGAATTCATCAGCTGAGGCATGCAAGCCCCACCCATTGCGAGTGAGTGGTAGTGTAGTAGTGCAAATAGGTGGATTTGATGCTCTCCTTTTTCAGGTTATGGGCTCGTCGTCCACGTCGTCCGGGGCTGATTCAATATCTCATGCTAGGAGCAACTTGTACGCTTGTTGAGCATATTTGTTTTATCGCTGATAAATTAACAACATGGTGACGACGGTCGCTAAATAAACGGAGGTTGAGAAACGTATTAGCAATTACGGGGATAGACTGGCCGGATCGTGTGTGTGTTCTGGGAAGTTGGATGGATTTGGTTTACTTCCCCTTTTATTTCTTTGTGCCATCTGGGAGTGGGTAAAAATTCCCTGGCAATCAACTCATCCCGGACTGGACAGACGAAATGTCCTGACTGCGTAACGGGTTGACTGCGGAGAAAGCAAACAAAAGTTGCTGCTCTTCCCAGGAGAGGACAAGTCCAGCCTGGTGTACATAAAAGGAGTGGGGTCGTTGACTAAAAGAAAAGGAAAGAGAGATGCCTCAGGTACGGACAGTTTGGCTGGTCCTTTTAATTCTCGTAATTAGATAGTATCTGAGACTACTCGAAAGCTACTTCACCTTTTCACGAGGATCAGTTCGCAGTTTATTTGTCTGATTGAATTAAAAGGATGAGAGGAGAAGGAGGAGTGGTGCATGTGATGGACTCCGCTGCAGCAATGCCTCTGAGTTCTTGGCCTCTCTCTCTCTCTCTCTCGCTCTTTCTCTTGAGAGAAAGATAAACCGCAAACACGCTCTGTGTGCTCTGTTGCCTCCTTACAGTTTCTGGCCGCAGTTTAGTCATTTTATCTGAGAAAACTAAGCTGCATTGTGTCCTTGTCTTTCTCCTTGTCAGTTACCATTTGATCCGACCAACTTGTAACTTCCCTTGAACCGCTAATTCTCAAATGGTTAAACAGTGTGGAAGTACACGGAGAGTCATGTATCCTATAACTTTGTTGTCTTCTTTGTCCTCGTAACTTTGACTCCCGCCACGAGGATTTCAACCGCCTGTACTCTTCTCACTAATTCAGCCATTTTATCCGCAACTACCTTTCACTCCAATTACTTATTCAAGTGCATCATTTGTTCAGCCATTCTGTGGAACATGTACGATGATGCGAATTAGAGTAAAATAAGGAGGAAAACTGTAGCAGGAACAAACATTACTTTCCGAGAGGGAAATTCCAGTTAATTTTGCAAGGGTACGGGTGGTTGGGAGGGAGGGAGCATAACTATTTTATGGTTATTTTATAAAGGTTGTGAGGAAGGATGCATATGAAAATGAAAATGATTGCGAATGCTCCATCAGGTATTTAGTTTGCTGTGCTGTGATTTATTTTCAATAATCCCCCGAACACGGCGAGAATTGCAATGCGATACCTGGTCTGGGGATGTGTGCCGCAGTCATGTGTGCAAATCCTACGGTTGAGAAAGCAGGGAGAGACGCTATGTTGTGCAGGAGGGGATGAATTTCCACGAAACATGATGAAAAGAGAAGGGAGTTGTGCAAATGTCGAATGCATGATTTCATGGCAGTTTTACCGGAGGAGGGAAGGAGGGAGAAGGCTTGCGAGGAAAAGGAAGGAGGACGCGAGGTGTTGCGTCTTAGTAAGCTGTCCACATCTTTGCTATGAATCTAGTAAATGTGCTGGCATCCATTTCATGCGGACTTTGGGGAACTCAAGTCAGTAGCTGGCAGCAAGTAGCTATTCGGCTTGGGAATTTCCTTATTCTGGATTCTGTCTGCAGCGCGCCTTACTGGTTTGACTGCTGAAAGTTTGTGTGCGAGGGCCAGGTTTCCTTCCTCACGGACCACATTTTCTGCAATAAAAAATCCATTTGCTTCCGTTGGAAGGTGACTGCGGCGGCAAGCCATTGTTTTCTGTCCTGGCCTTTCTCTCCAGCAGTGGGGAAAGTGTGTTGCTCCAGGAGCAGTGACTGACGACTGTATATTCCTTTCAGCTAGCTCACTGCCTGGTAGCTTGGCTTGTCTGGAGAATTCCAACTTCTCCTGTCTGCATGCCTCATCTCTGAGCCAAAGAGGGAATGGAACAATGGCTGGAGCCGGAGTCATAGTCCACCCATCTCATTCTTAACTTCCCTTTGAAAAGAATTGGGAGAGCGTGGTGTGGAAAGTGTGAGGCGCGTGAAGCTTTTACACTGCATGGATGCTCAAATAGTTTTGTACCGTACTATATGTAGTATATATATTTTTTAAAAAAAAAATATCTCGCCTTGAGCACGCGCTCCCTAAATAGCCTCTTCATCTTCTTTCTCCTTACTTCTCCGTCACTTGTTTTATGAGATAAGTCCCTTAGGAGATAATCTATATCCATTATCTGCAGACATTAGGATTTTAAACCTTGATCGTTCAATCATTGCCCAACATTCATTCTCATTAGGCTTTCCATCCGAGTACGCGCGCAGTTTTAAACTTAATTCCTATAAACATTTGCTGGAAGCCAAAGCAGACCATTTTATCCCACCGGGTATACTTTACACTAATCAAATCCACCTGAACCCCATACCACTTCCCATTTTATACTCCCTCTACTCCACTACCTGCTCACGCTCTTACGATCCTTGATGGCCATTTTCCTCCTACTCCTGTCTCATGCAAATGCTGTTCATCCACTCTTTTCACACTCCGAAGGAGTGAACGCCGGTGCAAGGAAACAAGTCTCCTATCCTCACTCCCAATTGTCCCTCACTACCCTTTCACCATTGACGCATGTTGACCAACCTGGTTGGTTTCGTACTGCATAATAAATGCGGTCGCATTATCCTTTCACCCTGATGAAGACGTATGGAGACATGCGGAGGCATGTGAATCTTTTAAGCCCTTGGCCAATCATCGCCATGTCAATGACGACGAATCTGGCTGCGTGGAATTTTTACACAACTTTTATCAAGCAGATTGCACCCGTTCAAGTCCATCAATTCCTGATTTTATCCACCGCATTCCGACCATTTTAATCTGCCAGTTTAGCCGGCACACCTTCTTGTGTTTGTGCGGCTCAAGAGCTACCGAACGGATCGAATGAAGGCAACGGATTTATGGCCATGTTGACCGATGGTAATCGGAGGAAATCAGAGTGCCAATGTCTGCCTTTGTAGCTTTCCCCTCCCCTGCTGCAAGTGAGGCCCGAAGTTGATACTATGGAAAGTGAAGTGAAAAAGGGCTGAATTGCCCAGACACGTGGGAAACGCATAGGACTAATGCCAGGAAGGCTCGGCGGAAGAGCAATTTAAAGTGACATTAAGACTACTTGTCATGGTTCTTTTTCGTAGAAGCTGTTTAGACAGTTGCACGGCTAATATTTTTGTGTCATCCATCACCATTTTTGGATGCTTAGCCTGGGCCAGCGTGCTTTGTGTATTTTAAGAAGGCTGTCACTTTGAGCCGCCCTTACCCTCCGATGCTTCTCACACGTTACCTCCGCGAAAGGACCAAAAGGCTTGCCGTATGGACTTGTCAGCCTGAGAGGAGGAAATGACGTGTAGCATGCAATGGCTTAAGCTTGGATTTAAACAGGTCCATTATGCATTTTAAAAATAGCGTTCCATATGCATGAGGTCACTGGAAGTCTCGTCCTACGAACGCCGTTCCACAAGCCAGGAGTTGAGGAAACCAACTGATTGTTGATGCAAGAGAGCGTTTGCATTTTCCTCCCCCTCTCTCTCTCTCTCGCTTTCTTTCTTGTGTACTTCTCCTCTCTTGATGGTAAAAATCCTCGTTCTGTGCGCGCTAACCACAAGGGTCCTTATTTTGCACAAGTGGGAAAAGCCCGACTGAGAGAGCAGACATGTAAAGCTTTCTTCGCTCCCAGATTTGTTCCATCTCACGCAAGAAGATACATCGGAGGAATGAAAAATAGCAAACGGGGAAGCGTGCA